>CAIGRT010148341.1:0-10950 GCA_903798405.1 Fraxinus platypoda | reverse complement strand
GAGGTTTACGCCTTGCCTCATAAAGAAAAACCGCCTCAGTACTTAGTTTCGCATTTTTAAATCTTGTTTTGCCCTCTAGCCATGTACTTTTCTGTCCAACAGGATAACGTTTATGTTAACAACCCATTTCGTACCATGATTTTCTACTTTATAACTCAGGGCTGGTTAATGGAAATGCAACCCATTTTCTCTTCTTTTCTTTTTCTTTTTACCTTGTGTGTGTGTTCGATTAAAATCGGAACATAGTTGTGTTAAAATTATAAGATAAGCAAATATTGCAATGATATTGTTACATTTTTTAGAGTTGAAGTACGAGGTTCTGCATTCATATTTGTTTATTGAAGATAAGATTGATGTTAAACAAATTGTTTGCAATGCAGCAAGTGTTATCAGTATTTCTTATTTTCAATTGGTTTTACTTCCTATAAGCTGCATTGAAGCTGGAGAATGCCTTTGCTAAGTTCTAATGCATGTTCTAGGTGAATTTTAGTGGAGAAACTTCCATTCATTATCTGCCTCATTTTGTGACGTTATTGTAATCATCATTTCCCATATTTTTTTCTACAACTTCGTCGTCAAGTGCTTGTCTTTATGTTAAATATGGTGATAGTGCAAACTGTAATAAAGTGTGTCGTTAACACTGTTACTTCTTGCTTCCTCCATTTGAAGAAATCGGAGTATTCTCCGCATTTTTTGGTGTTAGGCTTCTCTTTTTCGTTCTTATAAATGCAAGGATGGGTAGTGTTAAAGTAGTGACTTCTCCTCAATTTCCATTTTGATGATTGGCTAGAGTGCTGTTTTGTTTTTAGTAGTCTAATCTTCACACTCTCTTTTCTTAATCAGAAAGAAGCTGAGAAAATAAAAGCTACACGGGTTGTTGGTAATGAGTCAAGCAGACCACAAATTGATGGGACTACTAGCAGGTGATTTTTCTTTTACATAATTGTTAGGTGTGGTTGTTGTCCTTGTTGTTTGTCTTGTTTCATTTCATTGCCGTTTCACTTTATGAAGGTATATTATGAATGATGTCTCTGCCCGACAAAAGAAGAAAGAAGAGGATGCTGATTTGAATCTAGCTCAAACAATTATGCGTAATCATCAGTATAGCAAATCCCGTCAGGCAGATGATGAATATGATTATGATGATGGTCCAAGGAAAAGAACTCACAAGAAAGGAGGGGGAGGCAATCATAAATCAAGTGAGATATCTAATTCGGCAAACCGCTTCTTCACGCAGCAAGAGCGCTGTCAATTTTGCTTTGAGAATCCAACAAGACCTAAGCATCTGGTTGTTGCTATTGCAAACTTTACCTACTTGTCATTACCTCAAATGCAGCCTGTTGTCCCGGGTCATTGTTGCATTTTAACATTGCAGGTGAACCTGTATCTTCTGATAAATATCCACTTTTTCAATTTTTTTTGTTTTTTCAGAATTACATCTTATTCAAATTTAACTCGTCTCTAGATGAAAAATGACTTTATTGTGAAATGTCGTTTCAAGCATTATAAAGTTATTACTCTTTTCTTACATTGCAGAAACTATCGGCCCCCGAATTATGTTTAAAAAAGCAAATAACTCTATTTTTTATATCTGAAATTATTACTCCGCTGACATTCGTGATTATAAATATTGTTTTCAATTGCTTTGCAGACATGGCACATAAATTTGTGATTTGATTGCCTAAATCGGTTAATGGTAGATTAAAAGTAGACGATTCTAGTTTTGTGCTGCTAACATAGTTTACCTGTTGTTTTTATTGACGATGTCATCATTTTTGTAGTAACCGTAATTTTTTACTTTTCGCCTGAACAGCATGAATCATCCACGAGATCTGTTGATGATAATGTGTGGGATGAAATTCGGAACTTCAAGAAATGCCTAATAATGATGTTTAAAAATCAGGAGAAGGATGTAGTATTCCTTGAGACAGTAATGGGGTTGGCACAGCAGCGGCGCCATTGTTTGGTAGAGTGCATTCCTGTGCCCCAAGAAATTGCAAAGCAGGCACCTGTTTACTTCAAGAAGGTAAAGCCGTCTCATTTTTACTCTCTTGTATATAATTTTTCCTGATTGTTATCACCCGAATTTTAATTTTGAAAGCAAATACCTCTTAATGCATGTTTGGGAAGTGAATTTTAATCTAAGTTGGTCAATCGACAAACACACTTCTTATCCCTAGGACGCACAACTATTACCTACTTATTATCCACACATTCCGTAGGACTCATAATTTATAATCGTTTTAAGTTTTAAATTTAATCACTTCCCCAAACATGCATTTAAACTTCTACTCCCATCTTTACACCATATACCATTGAATTTAATGTAGATTCATAATATATGACAGTGAGAAGGATCCACATTAGGCTTCTTTTTCGAATTTACCATATATAGCACATTCTGATTTTCAAAAATTGTTTAATGTCGCCTACTGATCTGTATTTGTATATTTTTTTTTAACCATTGTCCAAAATCTGCCCTGATGAGTACCCTTTGCTTAAAAAATTTATTATGATCAAAGTATGAAGGGTAACTGTGGAATTGCTAACTTGTACGAAGAACTTGAAACTGGAAATAAGTTCAAATAATTCGTGTACATAATTTTATTTTTTGCTTTTGCTTTTGCTTTCTGGGTATGCCAACTTGTTAGTTTCTAACATGTTACTGCAGGCAATCGATGAAGCTGAAGATGAATGGAGTCAACACAACGCAAAGAAGCTCATTGATACAAGTGAAAAGGGTCTGCGAGGTTCAATCCCCAAGAATTTCCCGTATTTCCATGTTGAATTTGGATTGCAAAGGGGGTTTGTTCATGTAATTGACAACGAGAAAGAATTTAAGAGCAGCTTTGGGCTCAATGTAATAAGAGGTATGCTACGTCTGCCAGCCGAGGACATGCATCGCCGTCGGAAGCATGAATCAGTGGAAACGCAGAAGCAAGCTGCCGCAAGTTTTGCTGGGGATTGGGAACCTTTTGACTGGACAAAACAGCTGGACTAGAACTAGGAATGATACCTCGTATTCAGGGTGGTTGAGACTCCCAGACTGGGGTGAGCTTAAAATGAAAGACATCTCTTGGCATGTACTTCTGGAAGATGTATCATGCTGCTGGTGTAAAAATTAAAACTTGTGAATTCAGGCCTTGTGCTTGTTCACGATACTAGTCTCCATGTGATGTAAAAATTAAAACTTGACTAATAAATTGAATATTTACAACTCCAAATGATTCTTTTGGATTCATATTTGGAAGTGAAGAGTTTGAAAAGTTTTTAACCTTTCCAAATTATAAATTAAATTTTATATTTTTGGACTCAATTTTGATATAAATCGAAATTTTATTCCATATCTGTATTATTTATTTATGTTCAAATATGTCCTAACAAGCATACGGTTTAGCACACTTTTCAAGTCCAGAAAGGTCGGTAATATTTTGAAGTGTTCTTTGAGTTGTAGATTTTATGTAGATGGTAAGTGGATAGTAAATTATATTAATCTGTAATTGAAATAGGTTGTTTCATGTATAGAGTGGAACGATGTGCTAGTGATCGACCAGAGTCAAATTCCGCCATACAAAGTGACTTCGCTTATTTACTAATGAAATGAAGAAAAATCTTCGTTCTTTTATCTGTTTCTGGCATGTTTGTGGGGAAAATTGGTTGATTGCAGGAAATGGGTCTCTGCTGAAAGAACATTTTTTGTATTGTTCATTTATCTTCTCGACTGTAGATTGGCGTAGTTCTTATCTTATGTTATAAAACGAAATCCGAAGAAGGATACTTTCAGGTGGTTAAAGCTTCCGGACTTTCTTAATTTTCGTCACAAATTGACCCCCAAAATTTCACAAATCTTTTACCCATCGTTACACTGAAAATCCTTACTCCCACACACTTCCAGTTACTCTTACTTCCTGGCGGAAAACACATACACGGAGGAAAGGTCAGATCTCTATTTTGATTTTGTTGTTTTTCCTTCTCTTTGTCTTATTTGGCTCTCACGGCGTCATCATGTTTGTGAGTCTAACTCCCTTGTTCCTATTTGAATGTCTTGAGATGTTTTTTAAACTGTTGTTTGACAATTTATGGGCCTGCAAGTGGGTAAATTCTTGAATCTGGTTTATGAACCGATGGAGTTTGTGATGAAATTTTAGTTTAAGCTGGCCTGCCTGCTTCAATTTTTTTTTCAAATCAAGTTGTTCTTTAGCTGCTTAGCCCCTGTTTGGTCCACATTATTATTTTCATTTTCATTCTTCTACTCATTTTCAACCACACATTATTCAATAAAATAATACTTTCCATCTCATCAATAACTTTTCCTTCATTTTCAACCACATATTCTCCATCACATCACTTCAAAAAAATGCATTCTTTCATTTTAATGTACACCAAACATGCTCTTAATCTTTTTTCTTTTCACTTTCCCACTCTATGTTCCTCCTTTTTTTCACAAATTGACCCCCAAAATATCACAAATCTTTTAACAAACCCCACCATTCCCGGTGAATATACTTACTCCCAAGTCCTACTGTCCCACACACTTCTAGTCAAGGGCGGAGCAAGGATTTTTGTCAAGTGCGGGCACAATTTAATGAAGATCGAACTTTGAATTTTTGGGACCTAAAATGAACTTTAAATTGAGTCCTTAAATTATTGTATGCAATATGCATTCAATTTGTTCTTAATTAATCTATAAACCCAAAGCTCAATAAAACAATAAACGAAATGAAATATTTAATCTCAAGTAAAGTTCGACCATTAATTTAATGATAGTAAAAATATTAAAAATAATATAATTTATAAGTTACACTTGTTTCTTATTGATGAATAACATTATTCCTATAAACTCGTAAAACAAACTTTATTCTAATCTTGCATTCATATCCTTCATTTATCCCAAAATCCACCACACCACTTTCTCTCTCTCAATGGCTTTAGGACTAGAAGAAAAATCAAAAACCTCTACCAATCCTGCAATACCAGGTAGATCTCCATGTTTTTGCAAACACAAAAAAAAAATTCTCATTTTCTGCTTATGTTTTTAAATTTAGACTCTTTCCTTTTGTTTTTCAGAAATGGGTTCTTAAAAATGGGATTTGATTCAAAAATCCCAAATGAAATTGAGAATTCACAGCCTCAAACCCATCAAGAATCATCATGATCTCTTAAAAGACTCTTCTTTCTTAAAACCCATCCAATAACAACAATTAAATACAAAAGAAATAGCCCCTGATGCAAAAGTTTCGTTAGAGACAGCCGCAGAAAATAACCTCAAGCATTCGACGAAACTGCAAATCAAAACACCTAACACGTTTTTGTTTGCTTTTCTCTTGAATAATATTATTTAGTACCAATGGAAAACCGGAAATCCTTCTGCGCAGCAAAACCCTCTCCTTTCATTACACGATTCAGCCTTCTCCCTCCTGCGATTCAGGCTCATGCAATTCCGATTCAGCCTCCTGCGGTCCTACCCCTTCTGGCTTCTGCTGCTGATTGCTGTCGGTCTGCAACTCAGTCCGCACTCCACCGCCAGTAACAGTTTAAACCCTACGGTCCCCCTACTTAGCCCAAAGCCCAAAGGTCAGTAACTGTTTTGCTTTGATTCCCGTCCGGTGACTCCGGTTCCGGTCCGTTAGTTAATTAGTTATGCTTTGAAATTGAGCATTTGCTTCTGTCGACACTTGACTCACTGTTACTGTATGCATGTGTAATGTGTCTGTCTGGAATTTGAAAATATATTTGTCAATTTGTGATTTATAAACTGTGATTTGTGAGATTTATTTTGGGAACTTCATCAAAAAGTCGAATTAGAGGCAGCGTTATTAGGCAATTGTGAAATCTTTATGTTTAATTTTGTAGCACTTTTACAACGGCATTGGTGGCGGTGGAGATAACAATGACGGGAGTGATAACAAGATGAACAACAAAGACAAGGCCTTTATGGCATTGGCTGAGGCCAGTATGAGTCTTGAGAGTTTGCCAAAGATTTGAAGGTAGCCATTGAGGATGGAAGAGTACTTGTATCCATTTTGTTGAGATATTTTGAATTGGAAAAGTCGGGTTTGCTTTCTTGGCTAATGAAGTTTGGTGGGTTCAAAGAGAGATTACTGGCTGATGATCTCTTCTTGGCTAAAGTTTTCATTGAATGCGGAGTTGGACTCTTCACCAAGGTAATTGAATTTCATGAAATTAATTTAAATTCTTGTGAGCATGTTAATATTGTTCATATTTAGTTCGAAGCAAGAATGCTGCTCTTAAGCGCATCGATTGGATCGCTCACTCAAATGATGATTGTCGAATGCCACTACACCAATAGATTTTCAAATGAAATGGTTAAAGCGCAATAGTACATGTTTTTCCTTGTCAATTGTTCAAGGGTCGTTTGTTTTTATTATATTGTTGTTGGTAAGGGATTTATTATTATTTATGATGAAAATGCTTGTGATATTGATAGCTGGAGAAAATGGTGTGTTCCTGAATTGATATAGTGCAAAAGGTTGTACCTTTAGTAATTTGGATAAATTGAATTGGTAGTATCAGTTTTAATTATAAGCTTAAAATATGTACATTATTTACTTTTAGCAGTTAAAGTTATTTTCTTGTTTGTATTAGTTATTTTATTGGAGTCGATGGTAGAAGTATGAGAACTTTTAGAGAACCATTGTAATATCTCACAACTTTTTTACAAGTTTGATTGTGCCTCATAACCCAAAATGTCTGCGTTTGCACCTGATTTAAATTGTATCTTTCATTTAATGATACTTAATGCCACTTAAACTGGTATTATAACATCGATGATGCTAAATAGCATCGCTCTTTTCTTTTTCTTTCTTTTATTTTATTTTCTTTTCATTTTCCCATTTTATGTCTCTGTCTTTTGTTTCTTTTTCTAGCTTTACTCTCAACGTCAATTCATTCACAAGTGTAAGCTACACATTTTCCCACGTTCTGTCTTCTCTTTTCCTTTGCTTTGCTTTCCTTTTCGTTTTCCTCATTTTCTAAATGGTTAAAGCTTCCAGACTTTCTTTATTTTCGTTACAAATTGACCCCCAAAATTTCACAAATATTTTACACTGAAAATCCTTACTCTTACACTTCCAGTTACTCCGAAAAACACATTCACGGAGGAAAGGTCAGATCTCTATTTTGGTTTTGTTGTTTTTCTATTTATGTCTTATTTGGCTCTTACGGTGTCATCATGTTTGTGGTCTAACTCCCTTGTTACTATTTTAATGTCTTAAGATGTTTTTTAAACTATCGTTTGACAATTTATGGCCTGTAAGTGGGTAAATTCTTGAATCCAGGGTTTATGAACTGATGGAGTTTAAGCTGTAAGAAAATAAATCAGATTTTTCAGTAAATATGTATAAATTGAAAAAGTATATGTATTTACGAACTATCCACTCACTAAGTTACAAGCTCATATATTTTTTCTTGTTTTTCTTATCAGGAGGCCACTGAATTTGAGAGACCTGGAAAGCCCGCTGAAGTCAAGAGTATGGTTACCCGTCATTTAATTGCACGATCTTAACCATATCATAGCATGTAATGTATATTTGGGGACTCATGTTTATTAAACACTTGGTCTAATATTTTGTTTGATGTGCACTGTGTCGATGGGTTGTTACAATTGATGTAATGCATGCATGTAGACATGATGTTTTGTAGTAGAAGTGTTCAGTCGAGTTTAGTTTCATTTTGATTTAGTTGTGGTGGTGGTGGTGGAACTGGGTTTCCCAAAATATTTGGTATAAATGTCTATATGAGATTTTTGTTGATTTTCGGGTTAGTTTTGTCTAATTCACAGGTTTCTATAAAAATATTGTAGTCATAGAATAGTCAACCAGTCGTATAACAGTTTATGTGGCCTTTGTGGTGAGTCCAGCATCTAACTGGAATTCATCACTAGCGCACGCCACGTCTGGGTCCACTAGGGTGATTCGAGACGAGGTCTTGTCAGAAGATCCCCTTATCGAAGACCCCGAGAAGGTGCAAAGAAACCAGCTTGTTCACCATTGATTTTTACTAAAAATTTAGGAGAAGAAACAGCATTACGAATAAGAGAGACCCAACCATCAGCAAAACCAAAAACTCTCAAAATAGCCAACAAGCAGTTCCACTCCACACGATCAAAAGACTTGGCCATATCAATTTTAATAGTATTACGTCCACGTGAGCGCTTGCTTAAATGCTGGGCTAATTCTTGAGCTAGAGCAATGTTTTCCTAAATCAAATGACCCGCCCCAAAGCCATCTTGATTCAAAGAGATAATTCTAGGAAGCACGTTAGAGTATATACATATGAGTTGCATTTAATGCTTCATGTTTGTTTTGATCATATTTATTTTTATGGGTACACAAATTTAACATAGAGTTTGGTTTAAACATAAATAAGCACCGTGCAAGAAAAACAATAACTAAACCCCATTTCTTAGTTCATTTTACCTTCAATACAAAAGTTAAGATAGATTGGTGCATTACAAAATAATTTCTTTCAAAAATAACTTAAGACAATTCAAACCATATCACCTATATCGCTCGGACTAAAACAAAATCTCATGACATCTCTAATACAAACTTTTCTACAAACGTCTCATGACAATCATAATGTCTCGGTCTCTAATACATTTTGAAAGACGAAACCACTTAAATATAATAGTGCGGTTAACAAAGAAGTCCTTGACATTTTCTTGATAAAAGAGAATGTAGAAGAGTAACTATCTGAGATATGGGGTCCGACCATGGCTTACACTAGAAGGTGTGAAGGTCGGTTCGTAGATATTCCATAGTCCCTACATTGTAATTAATGATCCACATATTAGTAAGTTACATCATGTTTACAAAGTCTGGATCGATTATGGTAATATGACTATATGTGTGTAGGTTGGTGACCAAATGGTACTCTCGACCATTAGAAAATTATCTACACCTTCGACCCATGATGTCAAAAAATCCTTGCTCCATTTCCAAAAAGAGTCATGAAATGACCATGAACGTGATGTAAGAGCAGAGTGCATGGTTGATAATGCATATAAGAGTTGCTTTATTCTTGATTAGGGCCCTCCTCATTAGTATTTATACACCACGAGCTCAAATTGAGGGTATTGTGCTTCATAAGAACTTGGCTAATAAATGTACTACATAAGTACTCGATGTGCTACACAAGTGCACAAGCCCTCAAATGGCCTACACAACACAATAAAAGTGATTTGTCCAACTAAAAGAGTTTTTTAAAAAGAGACTATCCTAATGTAGCTTACTTAGAAAGCATTTTTTTATAAGCAGCAGCAACAAAAATACAAGTCCTTTCAAATGGGTCCAATTATATTTTTAAAAAATTTCAACTTAATTATATTTGTGACCATAGTATTGTGTCCATCGTGCCCAAGTCACGAAGCAAGCTGTGAAGAAAATATAATCTTCAATTGATCAAACAAACACAATTAAAATGTTAACTTAAAAGAGTTTTTTAGAGTATAATTTCAAGGGTTGACTCTTTAAATTAGAAAGCATCTTATGTTCAAAGAGTTTATTGAAGATACTCTAACAATGGTACTGTTTCTAGCAGTTTCGACTTTCGACATCTCACATAAGTTTTTCTCGGACTTTGTACAGCTAAATCGCATTACATTTCCACTTTTCATTCAATTTATGCTACGCTCAGCAATTATTAATCTTTGGAAACTCACATGAATTATTAGTATGGCGGCCCAGATTTTTATTAAACTCGTGTTTCTTGCCGTATTGTCGTGAAAGATGGTCTGAGTCAGCATGGGTGAAGGGATTTTTTGTTAAATTATAAAAATTTGCTAGCAACAGCCTAATAAAACTAAAGTCAAATAGCTATATTATGTTGAATCAAAATTTAGATGTTATTTTGCTGTCATGTTGTAGGTTTTTTGAACAAATAATATACTTTGGTGTGATCACTCCTTTAAGAAGCATTTTATTTAAAAAAAAAAAAAGTAAGAAACCACATTTTTTGTAATTATATTGCACCTCTCTCTTTAATGTGTCACTTCATATTTATTTTTTATTGTGAATAAAAAAGATATGATAGTTTAGAATTCATTAGCATCGATATTGTACGGAATAATGTCAAATTCTAGACAACAATTCTTGATTATTTAGCCTACAAGTCTAGACAAGGACATAGCTCTTGAACTCATGCTATTTGAAGTAGTGCTACAGAGGAAGTCCCAATTAAGTTTATATTGCGAGGAAGATTATCAAACTCTAGACAAAGATTCTTGATTTAGTCTACAATTCTAGAAAGAGATATGGCTGCTAGCACCGGTTTGGTCCTGATTAAATTAAAATTCATTTTTATGTCTCTTCTTATGAGTCATAATTTCTTTAATAAAATAATATTACATGTAAATCTAAAAACTTTTCCTTCTATTTTAACCACACATTCTCCAAAAAAAATTACTATTTCACTCATTAAAATGTAAAATGATGGAGCCCAAACAGTGGCTTAGACAACTATATTTTCTATGAGAAGTTCCTTTTAAACTAATAAATTACGTGAAAATTTTGTTATTCATTGTATAAGTTACTTAAAAGAAAAAAATGTCATGTAATCCTCAACATGGTTGAACAAACTATATTGAGAGAGTGTACTACTGAAATTATGAGTATAACACAAAATTATTTGTCTTTACTAGGCATATAATACTTTCGACATAAGTTTGTCTGCAGTATAGAACACGAGATTACTAACTGTACATCACGTTAAGTTGCTTATCATTAGAACTAAGATTACTAAATAATATGTTTGGTACTTGAAATTGAAATTAAGTGTAGATTTCCGTGACAGTGTGTTTCAAAATTTCTTAAAGATGATAATATTAAATGCGAATAAAAATAAAATAAAAAACTTTAAATTCTCTTCATTTCTTATATGCGATTTGAAGCTGCCCCGCCTATCTATGATCAGGCCCGGTCCTGAGGCGAG
>CAIGRT010148335.1:0-18288 GCA_903798405.1 Fraxinus platypoda | reverse complement strand
TTGAAAACAAAATGCAGCGTGCTCTTTAGCTTATCCTTATATATATATATCATGGGAGTACTTAGTTTCCTTTTTTACCCTTAATTTTTATATATTACTTGTTATATTTTTAGACATTGAGGGCAATGTTTGTTATAAGTTTGGGGGGGTGGAAAAACATTGAGTTTTTTATTAGTTTGTGTGCTTGTTCGAGTGCAAAAAAAAAAAAATTTTAAAAATATTTTCAGCTTATTTTTATTTGTGCTTGTATGCGTTAGATGAATTTGCCTACTATGATGCATATATTCGGAACTATATATTAGATTATAAATTGTGAAAATGTTGCATGATAGGTTTAATTTGTACTTATTCGTGCGAAACTTGCTATTTTATGCACAAAATTTATGTTCTGCATCATCAAGAAATAGTTTGATTCAAAATTGAATAGGTTGAAAAAAATATTTAATTAGTGTGCCTTAGATGCTAAATCCAAATAACTACTAAATTATACATCTTGAAACCAATTGTAGGATAGTTTGTGGGTGATTGAGCTGTTGTAAGGAGACATTGAGATAAATGTGGATTTCATATGTGCTAAATTTTGTGTCGATTGTCTAATGCCAATCAAATGAAAATTAGGTGAAAATCTTAAGTTAGAGGTTGATTTTTGAGAATATGTGTTTAATAAGGAACATTGCACTAATCATTGCCTAAAAAAAAAAGAGAGAGAGAAAAGGAAAAAATATTGTCTTATTGTGAAACTCTATTCGTATCCATTATGACTTAAATGATTAAGCCTGCAAGGTTATCTAAAACCTGGCGTCCTATAGTCACCTGATTTGAGAGTCATCGGTCAAAAGCTCGCTACATGGGTCATTTAAAAAGCTTAATGGAGAGAAGTTTGCACATAAGGAAAAAAGAAAAAAATGGGTTATTACATGAAAATTTAAACTTTTGACAATGGATTATTAATTTAGTTAATTCTTGGAGGTTGAAATAATAAAATATAAGGAGAATTCTCATTTGTTGACGTGTTGAGCTGCAATTAGTAAGATCTAACTAAACTAGAGAGGTGATGATTAGAATTATATAAATATTCAACTTTATATCATACATTGGGAAAAGAGTGAAAAGATAAGTTTGGGGTGTGAATTTTACGAGTGAAGAAATGAAGTATTTGACTATTGAGGGTTGGAATTTGAATCACTTTATAAATTTATGATGTTTGACATGAATTTTCACACACACGTCGATTTTGCATTGGATAAGTAAAAATTAATTTTAACATTGTGATTTTGTAACTATTTATAGTTTTAATACATATATTCCAATCCTGATACCAAAGACGCATTATCTAACCATATGTGTTTAAATTTTTTGATTAAGTTAGGCTATAATTTTGTTTGAGGACAAACAAATGTTCAAATTTAGGGGTGTTTGATAAGTGTGTTTTATAAATTTATCTATGCTATTGAATTAGAGTATTTATTAGTGATTTGGATGAGTTATAGTTTAATTTTGTGTTAATTATGTTTGCTAGGTTGAACTCAATGCAAATTGGTGGATTTGGAAGAAATTAACGAAAAACGTGCGAAACCGAAGGAAATCCAAAGTTTGGGGACCAAAGCGTAATCCAATAGTTAATTCGGACCAAAAACGTTGATTGAAGATCATATAGGATCAATTGGATGCAGTTGGAGGTCAAATGAGTGAAATATAGTAGAAATATTTGAACAAATCAATTTTCAGTCGAAGAAATTATGATCAGGATTTTTAGTGTCAAATTGAGACCCATTTTTCGGATAAAAAACGTTCGAATTGAAAATACTATATTTCTAAAAGAATTTTATCTCTTTGAATTATATTTCCAAATATTTTTTAATTACCTCAATCGGATATCGGTAAAGAAAGTTATGACCAAATACCCAAAACTATTCAAAGACGAGTCGAAGCGAACCTGTGTACACGCGGCAATTCTTGTGGCACACGTAGTACCCTATTTTCCCCAACCCGAGAGCCATTTGGCCCTACGGTACCAGCGCGGTGGTTATGCTTGTGCGTGCACGGGCCATTCTCGCAAATGAATCAGCGGTTCCTTTGGAACCTAAATCGGATGCGATTTTGACCTATTTTTCGACTCTTATAAATACAAAACGAGGGTTGCACATTAAAAAGAATTATCTTGCCTCTTCATACACAATAATATCATTAAATTCATCAAAAAAAAAAAGTGACCAATAATTATATTTTGAAACAGGAGATCAAGCCATAGTAAAAAATTGAAGATTATATCAAAATTTTGAGGAATTCAAGTTTGGACTCGAAGATCAAAATCTTTTGAATTATTTCATGATCCGGGTGATATTTTTCTATTCCACTTCTTGTAATTTATATATTAATATGCTAGGCTAGATCCTTTTTGTATTGGATGAAGATGAACTCTATTTGTTATTTGTTTTAATTCAAGACTAGTAGTTTAGTTTAATTCTTGTGTTTCTTAATTAATTTTGCATATCCATTAGATTATTTAATTGATTGGCCACCAATTAGATAATTAGTTGCCTTTTATAGTGTTGGGAGGCTCACAATAAGTTTAGAACAAGTCAAAATTAATATATGTGCAATAAATATTAGGAATAACATTTATCAAATATACAATCATATAGATAATTTAAACTTTAATGCATTTTAATCATTTGAATTCGGGTTAGGAATATATTCGGGTCATGCTTAGAATAGTTTAATTTGTCTTGAAAAATAAAATTATATATCATAACTTTATCGATTGTCAAGAACACAAAAACAAAACTATAATACAAATTAAGATTTGAAATAGGCAACAATAGGCGTATTCGATATCCAATACAATCATCTATAAATTTATAAAATCACATTTTTACCACTTCCTTAGATTAATTTAACATAAAAAAATTAAACTCTCTTTTGTTTACATAATTCGAATTTCATAAAAAGCTAATAAATTTGAATCGAACTTATTCTCTGTGGAACGATACTTTCACTCATTAATTGTATTACTTGTCAACGATCTCGTACGCTTACGATTTTCGCACGAACACGGTGATAAAGGATTATTCCAAGGATTTAGAATCTATAAAGGTCTACCAATTAGACATTTGTTGAGTGATCAGTCTATTGAACATGGTGGGCGATGAGAAGAGATATGTGTTTTGAGGTATCATCAACAAGGAATGTGATAGGATAATTGTGGTGATATCTTTTCGTGAAATCATGTATGCATTTGTTGCATATGTGTTTTGACTGTTTGATTGATTGACTTAGTGTTAATTTGTTGTTTCGTGTAAACGTATTTTGGAAAAGATTTGTGGATTATCCTATGTTATATTTTCATCGCGTGATTATTTGCTCTTAATCGTTTACTATTATTATCTGCTTCTACTTAGATGTTATTTGACCTTAGGTCTGGTGAATACATGGAGCAGGTATGTTATGTTTTTCGGGTCCAAAACACGAGGTAAGGTCTGTTATTCTAATTTTATTGGTTGCCTCAATTATGCAAGCATTAATTTTGTGTTTTGATTGCTTGCAGGTTAATTGAATATCAAGGTGGAGATTTATTAGGTTTTGATACCTAATGAATACTGATTTATGATATAAACGTTGGATTAAATTGTTACCAACAACCAAGTCCAAAAGCTTGACCCGAAAACAAGATGAGTCGTTGGAAGTAACTTAAAGAATTAATGTTGCTCACGACTCGTATATATTACCTCTTGGATGGCTTTGAATCTTGGTCCATTCAAACCTTTTATTGGTCCAACTAAAACTTAACCTATATATATGGTGTCTTTATCCTAGCCATAATGTGTGTGATTTGTGTTTGACTTGAGAGAAAACGTGGCTACCTTCTTGCTGGAAGAAGGCTGCCTTAGTGGAGAGAAAAACCAGTGGCTTTCTTTGTGTATTTGGCCTCCTCTTTGTATCTTCTTCCATTTTTTTTCTCGTATCTTTGTGACTTACAAATCATCACCGTTATCTTTTCTTTTGTGGGTAAGATTGAGGAGCAACCGAGGTGAATATATTGATTGTGGGTTGGAGCGGTTTGTATTGGTTGTTTGGTAGAGAAATGTAAGTAAGAGATCAATGGTAAAAAGGTTTCAAATTTTAATAATACAAAAACTTTAATTACCAACTTAAAATTCTGCACAAACTCCAACAACTATTTGTAAAATTAATTTTAGGGTACGTTTGATTGTCAATATTTCCTATGAAAAATGTACTTTTTTTCCACCTAATTTCTTACTTTTGTGCTGTTTGATTAATGAACTTTTTCACGAAAAATATTTTTCTATTTCTAGTCACTTGACCATATTTTCCTTGAAACCAAAGAAGTTTCAAGAAACATATTTTTTTTAAGGAGATGTGATTTTTATTTTTCAGGCAATTCACTATCTCTTCTTTTTTTCTCTCATCTATCCCCTCTCTCTCATCTACCTAGCAATAAAAAATGGACAAGTATAATATTTCTAGATTGAAAACTAAATCAATCAAACACATTTAATTAATAATTTACATACAAATAACTTGCCTAGAATTTATTTTATTTCCATACAAATTCCATGTTTGTAATCAAACGTACTGTTAATGTGAAACATTTTATGTCTTTCTTGTCCCGTAATGAAGTGCAATAGTGAATCTGTTTGTTTGTATCCTGTTTGTGACTTGCCGTGAGTATTGTTGGAGAAGAAGTACAATAACTAGCATTCATTTCCAGTAGATTTAGCTACTACGTGATTAATTTGATGAAATTTTCTAGTTCAAATTTTGAACTGACAAATTCCACGTATATCCAACTTACTGCGAAGTGTATCAACCATGATAAATAGATAGTATAAATAGTGTGACTGTTCAGGAATTTAGCACAAATGTTCCCTAAAATTGGGGTTCTTGTGCGATTCGTCATATGTTTTTTAACGAAATCCATTCATTTAGTCCCTGTTTGGTGCGCATTTTTCCGAAAATGAGAATGAAAAATTCGGCCGTTATACAGTAAACTTGGCCCACTTTGGCAGGCATGTTTGACTATGTTGCCTGAATCAGTTGAATTAATGTGTGAAAATACCATGTTGTCCCCCACTTGTTCTATGCCAAATTTTAAAAAAGGACAATTATGACATTTCAATTGCCAAGAGACAGCTGACTTTTGTGTTTTCAAATATTGCGGCTACGTCACCGTAGCATTTACGGTTGCAACGGTAGCATTTTTTTTATTAAAATGAGGAATTAATGTGCATCAAACAGAGACTTAACTTTTAATTATTTTTATTTAATTAATAAAAACTAAGACACGATAGTCTTGATAAAAATTGACTATTTAACAGTCAAATGGTAGGGATGACTATTATCCGTTTCCACCCTTTTCGTCTTGCCTCGACTCAAATCTTAAATGGTGGAGACATGGATGGACCCACATGGGGTCATGGACCCCACAAAAATTTCTGGTTTTTTATTTTTTTTTAATCCAAAACATTGTCCAACTTTTTTTTAAAAAAAACTGTAAATTATGCAAAACCTAGCCCAATTGCACAAGTCCATACCCATGTATATCTTTTTCACATTTCACTTGCCGGTTTGCCCTAAATTCCCCAACCACAGAGAGAAGAAGCGAGTTAGCGACATCTTTGGAAATATTGTATTTCTCCGGATCAGCCACTCAGGTTTGTTTACTTTTCCCAAATCCCAATATAAACTATTAAATTTTGTTTCTTAAAGTTATTGGCCATGTCCCTCTTTTGGATTTAAACAAATTTTTGTCGGTTGGAAAAGTAATTTTTTGTCGATTTGTTAATTGCTAAAATTTGTCGGTGAAACTCTTTTAGAACTTTTGCACATTAAAATCTAGACGAAGTTGTACCGAGTATCTATAATTATTCCAAGTTTATAATTTAACTTGTGGTTATGCTATTAATCAACCCTAACCTAATAATCTTCATCATGTTCTCTCTCTCGCTCCCACAGTCCAACTCCACTCACCGCCGCCTCTTTTATTTTCTCACCAAGAAATGGGAAAGTATTTTTTTGTAAATTTTTTAATTGCTAAAATTTGTCGGTGAAAATGTTTTACAACTTTAGAATGAATTAGGTGATGGATCCTGGTTCCATCAGATTTCACCATTAGTTGCTAAAATTTATTTATTTCCTTTCCAGCGAGCTGCGAGCAATAAACATTTCAAAATTATTGTAACTCAAATATTATTCTTTCTTAATCTTATTATTCGTTAATGTTTTATTCATTGAAATATGTCTTCCATAATTTATCATAATCCAGTCTCTCTCCGTCTCTCGTCTACAATCTATCCATCAAATTGAGTTCATTCATCTGACCTAATTTCAAGTTTAGACATCATTCTCAATTTCAAGTAAGTAATGGCTTTCTCTAACTTGATGATCTAGAATGTTCATGAAATTTATTGTTGTCTATTATGATTTGTGTGTGTAAGTTTGTCTTTTGATGAAACATGAAATATGATATTTATTTATTTATGTATTAAATTTGATTTTGTAACAGTCACGGAGAAATATTTTAAACGAAAATTCGTATTTTCGAGTGGAGAGCAAAATGTAGTTGAATCGAGTGTTCAAGATGAAATAATGGCCAAGAAGAATCAAATATTGGGGATAAAAGATATGTTAATGATAAAATCGATTTAGCACAACTTCCTTCGGATCCCAGATTAAGAACTCCAATTGTGAATTATAATGTTAATGTCCGGGATGAAATTCGTAGAGCATATGTACAAAGGGGTCCATGTCAGCCTCGAAATCACATGTATCCACAGAAAGAATATCTTTTCAAACCAAATAATGAAGAACGTGGTGGTGGTGATTCTTTTGTTGATGGAGGATTCTCAAATTGGAAAAAAAAAAAAGGAAGGCTTCAAACTCATGTTGGGAAGAGTGATAGTACACACAATCAAGCGCGGATTAAGTGTGAGGCTTTTGTGAATCAGAAACAAAATATTGATTGTGTTCTCTTTAAAAAGTCGAAAACAACAAAAGATGAGTACCAGATTCGTCCCAATGCGTCAATTGATTGTGTTCAATTGCTTCTACGGCAAGGGCTTCCATTTTGTGGAAATGACGAATCTGAAGATTCAAGAAATCAAGGGAATTTTCTAGAAGTGTTGAAGTAGTTATGTGATCATAATAATGAGATTAAAGTTGTTTCTTTGAAGAATGCTCCCGAAAATCTTCAGCTAACATCACCTAGTATTCAAAAGGATATTGTGAGTGCTATTGCATTTGAAACACTTGATGTTATTATGAAAGATATAGGTGATGGGTTGTTTTCTATACTTGTTCATGAATCTCGTGATGTTTCAGTAAATGAGCAAATGTCAATTGTTTTACGTTATGTGAGTAAGAAAGAACACGTAATGGAACGTTTTATCGGTGTTGAACATATGTCTAGTACCACAGCTCTCTCGCTTAAAGATGCTATTGATCACTTATTCTCTAGATTTAACTTAAGTATATCTAGTTTAAGAGGTCAAGGCTATGATGGGGCAAGTAATATGCGAGGTGAGTATAATGGTCTTAAAGCAATTATTTTGAAAGAGAATCCAAGTGCTTTCTATATTCATTGTTTTGCTCATTAGCTGCAACTAGCTCTTGTAGCTGTGGCAAACAAGCATGCACATATTGAAACTTTCTTTACTTTAGTGAATAAAGTGGTAAATGTCGTTGGCGGATCGGCTAAGCGATGCGATCTTCTTCGAGAGAAAAAGAGGCTTGAAGTTGTTGAATCGTTGACTTCAAGGATATGATGGGGCAAGCAATATGCGAGGTGAGTACAATGGTCTCAAAGCACTTATTTTGAAAGAGAATTCAAGTGCTTTCTATATTCATTGTTTTGCTCATCAACTGCACCTAGCTCTTGTAGCTGTGGCAAACAAGCATGCAGATTTTGAAACATTCTTTACTTTAGTGAATAAAGTGGTGAATATTGTTGGAGGATCGGTTAAGCGGTGCAATCTTCTTCGAGAGAAGAAGAGGCTTGAAGTTGTTGAATCATTGAATCTTCGTGAAATCTCAAGTGGAAATGGCCTTAATCAAGAAACTACTCTTAAGCGACCCAGTGATACTTGTTGGGGCTCTCACTATAGTTCTTTAATTAGCTTGATTCTCATGTTTTCTGCTACAGTTGATGTCATTGAGATGATTACTACTGATGATACTAGTTGTGGAAAGAGAGGCTAAGCACGTATTTTGTTAGGATTTATGTTGACATTTGATTTTGTATTCAATCTGCATCTCATAAAAAAGGTATTGGGTATTTCAAATGAATTGTCAAAATCATTACAAAGAAGAGATCAAGACATTGTTAATGCTATGAAATTAGTGAAAATATGTAAAGAACGACTCCAAACAACGAGGGACAATGAATGTGATTCATTTTTAAGAACAGTTTCTTGTGTTTTGCGAAAGGCACAACATTGATATTCCCAACATGGATGATATTTTTACACCTCTAGGCCGTTCACGGCGTAACGCGCAAGGAACGACAAATTTGCATCACTTTCGTGTGGATTTCTTCTATGCTATCATCGATATGCAAATTTGCGAAAGGTACAAAATTGATATTCTCAACATAGATGATATATTGATACATTTAGGTCTTTCACGACGGAACACTCAAGGAATGACAAATTTTCATCATTTTCGTGTGGATTTCTTCTATGTTGTCATTGATTTGCAAATTCAAGAGTTGAATGATCATTTCTCCGAGGCAAATAGCGACTTACTCCTTTGTATTGCATGCTTATGTCCGGATAATTCATTTTCTTCTTTCGACAAGGACAAGTTAATTCAATTATGTAAGTATTATCCCAATGATTTTAAACCAATAGAGATCTTGACACTTGAAGAGCAAATTCAAACATATATTATTGATATGCGCACTCACGAAGATTTTAAAGGATTACGATGCCTTAATGATCTTGCGGAAAAGTTGGTTATGACGAAAAAAAATGAGGTGTACCCATTAGTTTACAGGCTTGTAACATTGGCGTTGATTCTTCCAGTTGCTATTGCTACGGTAGAGAGAGTATTTTCTACAATGAAAATTGTCAAGAATTGACTGTGTAATCGAATGGGAGATCAATGCTTAAGTGATAGTTTGGTTGCATATATCGAGAATGATGTATTCGACCTTATTAATAATGATGTAATTATACGACGTTTTCAGATTATGAAAACGCGTAAACTACAGTTATAGTAGTGTATTGACTTATCTTTATTAATGATATGTTAGTTTAAAAAATTGTATTTCAATTTTTTACCCCACAATGCCATATGTCTAGCTCCGTCCCTGGGTGGAGACGGAGAACATTGTCCACCCCCGAATTCCCCAAACCTAACCCAATATTTTTTATTAGATTATATATTTTATTTTATTTATAAGTTTTTTGAATTTGAATCATAAAAAATATTATTAAATATAAATAAATTACTAAACGAGGCTGTACATAGACATTTTTTTAATCCTATCCATCCTCAAAATTCTTGACACTTCATCCCTTTGCCCCTAATGAATAGATGAAATCTGTAAAAAATTGATCATTTACGCGCCCAAACTATATGCCGAGGGTGTATGCGACGAGAAAAAAATGTGAGGATTCGAAATCGCACAAGAACCTTAGGTTTAGAACCATTTGCACCAAACTCTCGTGAAAAGTCACGAGTATTTACCTTAAAGTTGTCAGGGAAATTCAAACCCCTACTCCCACAAACTAACTGTAGCACTAAAACTTATTGTGTGCAAATCAATGCTTACAGTTTAATTTATATTTCATCCGTCACATGGAGATATGATTGCTTTCTTTCTCGTATGCCCCAAATTAATATGTTTTGTTATCAATAAATATGAGCTACTCTTATTTAAACCATTATTTAACGTAGGGTACGTAAGAAAAATGAGTAATTAACACAAAATATCTCTATCGTTGCACACATTGTGCAAATCGTCCTTATCATTTCAAATTTAACATTCACACCCTGATTTCAACCTTTTTCTTGCGGAGTTGGCCATCTCCATCTCATTCTATCAATTCCTTCCATGAAATATGGATAAGTGGTGCAAAACATGTATATCGATTGCTTTCATTGTGCAAAACCTCAATATCATTTGCTTTCCTTGCAAAAAAAAGTCATTATTATGTATTTTCTTCAGCATTGTAAAATGATTAATTTAGCCCCTTCTTTGAATAAACAAATAGGAAAAAAATTAGTATAAAAATAAATAAATAATTGCAGTTAGAATTTCAATTCGTTTTTAAAAACATACAAACAAATCTCACGTAAAACAATTTAAAACATACTAACTATATAGAATATATCATCTTTAACCCCACCTACCCCTATCCACATTCTCTACTTTCCACCACCACCAAAATAATTAAAAGGAGAATTAAAAGTATAAGAAATGAATTAAAAATAGAAAAACAAAAATGAAATGGTTCTTCTTCCCTACTTAGTTCCGCGCCCTACTACCGGCCACGGTCACCCCTACCCCCATCACCCATTCTCTCTATCCTATTGAGGTACCATCGAAGGATTTAGCTATTTTCCTATTGATTAAGTTTCGTGTTTCAATATTTTTTTATTTTCAACGCAATTACAAGAGCTTTTTTAAGGGTCCAGCTAATTCCTGCAAATTCTTGTATTTATATTTTTGTTGCTGATTACATACATAGATAAATACACACTTCATCAACTTCTAAAATTTTGCTCTAATTTTGTTCAAGTTTCTTTTGCTTCACAAAATGATGTGTGAAGATGATATTTCTTCTTTCATTAGAGAGTTCATTCAAGATCTTAATCTAAACTCCAATCCTAATTGTTTTAATTCAAACTCAGTTAAGAGGAAAATAATTTTTTTTGGGAAGGTGAGTTTTTTTTTTTTTTGTTGTTAATATATTTTAAATTATTTTAAGCAGATCCCACTTTCACTGTTTGAAAATTTTAGGATTTTGATTGCAATTATATATATTTTTATTTTTTTTCTATTTGTTTATTTATATAGAATGGTAAATTAATTATTTTACAATGTTTTAATAAAGAAAATAAACGAGAAGAACTTTTTGCGCAATGAACGCAAATCATAGGGACGTTTTGCACCAATTATCTATATTTGATGGAAGGAATTGGCGAAATGAGACGGAAATGACCAACTCCACGAGAAAATGTTGGAATGATGATGTAAATGTCAAATTTGAAATGATAGAAATGATTTGCACAATGAGTGCAAACAATAATGACGTTTTGTTCTAATTATCCTTTAGAAAAATAATAAGTAAAATTTATATTTTTAACTATATATTTTGTATCAGTGTATAAATGAAAGTAATCTATCTTTATAGAATTGAGCGACAAACAAATTTATTTTGTGTTTATTGTGGTTATCAATTGTAAAGTTGTAAATCTTGACTAACCGTTAAGCTCCTGTTTGGTGGTTAATTTTTTCAAAAAAATATTGTTTTAAATTGTGATTTTTTAAAGCATGTGTTATTAAAAAGTAGAATAAGATTTTGGGTTTAGTTGTAAAATATTTTATTTTGTGAATGTATCGTTGAAAATGTGTATAGAGAATTTTTTTTTCTTTTTTTTTTGAAAGAATACCAAAATTTTCCATCTTCTTATCCTCCCAAAAGTTGTAGGCCCACATAATTATTAATCATTAAAATTTAACTAAATTATTACAATTTGTTGTCAACGCAAGTATCATTGGTAAGAGCCGTACACACTCTGCCGGTTGGTAGTTGAACAGAATACACGCTTCCCAGCCGAGTCGTCCTCGAACATCTTTACCTGTAATCACACCTACAATTAGCGGTCACCAATATTGATAATGAGATCAATGGTTTCAATTATTGGGTGAATTCGCCCATAATGAATTAGTTTATTGATGAAAAATATAAAAAGTACTAAATATTATCTTATGTTCATGTTTAGTAGGAATTAAAATCTATATTTTAATTTAACGTCAAAATCAATAATTAATTTTAATTACATATTTCATGGGATCCACAATTTTTTAATCTCACATTTTATCGACTTTTATCAAAATCTACTACAAATTTAATTTTAATCCCCACCAAATAGAGGTTATATCTTTCTAACCAAAGTCAATTTTAGAGAGACACTGGAGTAAAAATTTAAGATTCACTTATATTATCGAACAATTAACCCCGCACGTCTTTTTCAATCCCACAATTATATAAGCAATTGAGTGTATTTTTATGTGTTCAAAACTATATAAGGTGATTAAGCCCGTGTTTGATGATAATTATTTTCAAAAAAAAATTTCTACGTACTCATTTCCAACCATGTATTCACACAATGAAATAATTTGTACGTAAATTAAAAAAAATTTCCTACTTTTTAACAACACGTTCTCTTAAAAATTACTATTCAAAACATTATTTTTTTTCCAAATAATTGTTGTCAAACACGGCTAAATAAACTTATTTTCTCTATTTTACTAGTACATGATTGGAAGTAATACTTGACTAGTAAGAGAATTTGTATATGGGGGTACACATGGCTCCAATGGTATGCTTAGGTGACCAAGAACATGACACCCGAAAAGATCTACAAGAAGACAAGTTCACCTCCCACTTATCTGTCTTTCCTAACACATTTTCTTTCATCTCTCCACTCTACTCCTCTTTCCACAGATTAAATCAAACTCCATTGTACTTGTTGTTTTTCATTTATATAATCTCTCCATACAGTGTTAATTCATATAGAAAAATATACATATTTGATCATGAGTTTGGCCAAGAGAATTCCCATTTTTTTGCTCAGGCTCCTGGCCTTAGGCGCCGCGGTTACTGCAACTGTGATCATGGTGACAAGCAAGGACACTGCACAAGTCTTGAACATGAAATTTGAAGCCAAGTATACAAATTCACCAACTTTCAAGTAAGACTACTCAATAATGTTCTTGATTATGTATCATTGTTATAGAAATTGCTTATGATATTTCTGCTTTTTTTTTTCGCAGATATTTCGCGTTAATAAATGCAATAGCAAGTGGTTACACCCTTATAATGCTCTTTTTCCCTTCCAAGAGTTCTTGTGGGCACTTGATCTTGGTTTTTGATTTGGTAAGAAACATCACGAGTGTTCTGCGTATTATTAAACAGCCTCGTCTAAAGCCTTAAACTTTCATAGAGAGGACAACCTTTGTTACTATATTAACTTCAACAAGCCCTTTTTTGTGCATACCACATTCATTTCTTCATCAAAATCTTGACACTTTGCACAATTTTATAAATATGTCTATGCATGATCGGACCTTAGGCTTGCCAACGAGGGAACCCCTTAATAGGGTGCCCAATCATTTTTCATCGGATGCTCTACTTGTTTAGGTTGGATTTAGACTAAAAGTGACGAAATACTTATTTCAAGAACTCCAAAGTTCGACATTTGTTCACGGTTTTTTTAGATTAAAGATGGTAAATATGAGCCAATAATGAGTTTTTTTTTTCTTTTTTAAAAACAAATTTACAGATAATGGCATTGTTGCTGGATTCAAGCATATCAGCATGTTTGGCTATAGGACAGGTGGGGAAGAAAGGGAACAGTCATGCAGGTTGGCTACCAATTTGTGGGCAAGTTCCAAAGTTCTGTGACCACGTTACAGGAGCTCTTATTGCTGGCTTTTTGGCAGCAGTTATTTATTTTCTAATTTTTCTGTACTCCCTTCACAAATTCCTCAATCTTTTCACTCTTAAATCTTAGGCATTTCTTCTCTTATGAACTTGCCTTTTATCCTATGGGAACATTGTCACATTCACCTAGAAGCACTAGCTAGTAATTTTATATGGTTTTATATGTATTGTTGTAATGGTTATGACGGGCATTTTTGGTTTATTGTACCGAATATATAATTATACGAGATTAAAAAAAATGTTGCTAGAGTGAAACTCGTAAGCGTATGAGTTTGTTGACAAGTAATACGTAATTTATAACGTGTATCGTCCTAAGAGAATAAAATTCAATCAAAGTTTAAAAGCTTCAAATTAGATTCAAAGTGTGAAAACAAAATAAATGTGACTTTGTAATTATTCTAAATTAATCTACGAAATCCTTCAATATATATATTTATATATTCAATTGAGACATAGTTTGTTTCATTCATGCATTATTGACAATCGATAAATCTATTATAATTAATTCTATTTTTAAAGACAAATTAAATTCATTCATTCTAGTCACAACCCGAATCTTTTCTTAACCCAAATTCGAATGAATAGAATGCATTCAATTTCACGATTATCTCAATGATTGCACGCGAGATAAATATTATTCATAATATCGATTGCAAGTATATTTATCAAGCAGTGCTTTAGATCTATTGTGAGTCTTCCAACACTACAACAAGCAACTATATATTTATTTGGTGATCAGACAATCAAATAATAAAATCAAGCATGCAAGATTAATCAAGAAACGCATGAATTTAACTAACTACTTGTCTTGAATTAAAAATAAAATATAAAATGATTCATCTTCATCCAATACATGAAAATATTTAGCCTAACATGTTGCTATGTAAATTACACAAAAAGATTTAGAATAACATCACCCGAAATTGAAAACAATAATTGGAAAGTAAAAAATTAATTTCTTTTTCGTTAATCTTCAACCTGAACTTTAAATCTTCAATATCTTGTATTAATTACATTTGAATTGCATAATAGTCTCGTTCTTGTGGTAAAAAAATATGATATATTATGTGTTAGGTCGTTCAGGTCGTCCCTCGTAGGTTAAATAGTTGGTTGAATTTGATTTCAGAAAGAGTTTAGGTTGAAAAAGGACAATAGGCCATTCAGGCCCATAATTTGAGCCAAAGTCACATTAGATCACTTATATGGACCCAGTCAAGTGGCCTATATAACCAAAGTTTTAGGCCTTCAACAAAAGGGCTAATGTTAAGAATAAATGGGCCAACAAATATCACAATCCAACTCAATAACTTGGGATCCACGAGTGTTGGGCCATGAGCAACATTAACTCAATTGAGTTGTTTCTAGTGGCCTCAAGTTGATGTCGGGTCGAGCCATCACTAAGGTGTCGATATAAATTATCCAACATCGATTTAACATCATCATCCGAGATTTATTGGGTATCAAAATCCAAAAAATCTTCCCCTTGATACCCAATCAAATTGCAAGCAATTAAAACTCAAAGTTAATACTTGCATAATCGAGGTAATTATTAAAATTGAGATCACTGACCTTACCTCATGTTTCGGACCCGAAACACATAACATACCGCTCCATATACTTACCAGGGCTAAGGTAAAGAAACACTTAAATAGAAACAGATGATAACAACAAACAATCCAAAGTAAATAAACATACGATGAAGATATAACATATGATAACACACAATTTTTTTTCTAAAAATCATATTCACATAGAACAACAGATTAACACCAAGTTAATCAAACTCATGGCCAACAGATAGGCAACAAATGCATAAATGACCACACGAAAAGATCTCACCACACTTATCACATTTCATTCCATGTTGCTTATACCTCGAGAACACATATCGCATCTCATCGCTCACTAGACTGATCACTAAACCCATGTCTAACTTGTAAACCACAATAGATCATAAGTCCATAGGATAATCCTTTCTCACCACATCACTTATCCCAACATAAAGTGGATAATTGGTCTCCACCTAATAGAAGTGATAGAAGTGTCACACACACACTCTACCTGATCAGGTTCTTCACAGATAAATGATTCCAACATTTCACTTCTCCACTGTCAATCCAAATATCACACTCTCCACATCCCCAGTACATATCACCAATGTACCATTAGGAATCGATACTTCTCATTACCAATAAACATCCTCACACTTATTGCTAAAGCATCACAAACTTACTATGGCAAATCAACACCTTTGACGACCACAAAGATTAGGGCTCAATCTAAAACGACCCACGCACTGTAAGATTACTCCAACACCAATGCTAAAAAAATGTCCACAAATAATTTATCCTACAAAGGAAACGGTGATGGCAGCACTCACAAAGAGAATAGAAGAAAGAGTTGGTTATTTCATTACGCTCATAGAAGAGGCCCACAAAGAGAAATAAGGTAACCCTCACAGTGCTGACCCATATAATCTCACAAACTATACAGGCTCACGAAGATAAAGGAAAAAATGGTTGCATCTCTTTCTTCCCACTATCACACTCTCTCACACCACTCACAGAGGAAATGGAGTACACTATAGATTTCAACCCACTATGCATGTAAAAACATTATACAAAAGAGTAAGATTGCTCTCAAATTCATGCAAATGAACATATCAAACATATTGAAATATAACATATAATCATGCAATAGAATTAAAGAATCATATATATGCATAAATGATTACACACAGGTGCATATGCAGTAACTATGATTATTCTCAATAAACCTCACTCGAGTAATAACTCGATTAGGTGGCAACATTCGCCTCACCTCTCTCCTTATCTTTCCTTTTATTATCCTTCCTAAGACAATCTTTTTCAACCATGTTTACAAAAATATAGTTAAAACACCTTATTTTTTGCACTTGTCTTAGACCTAAATTTGCCAAAAAAAAGTTTTATAAAAACTTTTCGTTTTATCAAATTGAAAAATAACATTTATTTTCTTTAAAAAAACACAACTCAAAATGTGTTGTCATTTTTACTAAAAAAATGCACAAAATGAAACCAACAGGGACTGAAGCAAAGTACAAACATAATTCACATAGAATAGTCGAACAAACATTCCTAAGGTCACGTGCAATTCTATTAATACCGAAAAATTTAATTGACAACAAATTCACAAAGAATTCAATGCAAATAATTAACAAGTAATTCATAAGTCTAGAAGTATGCAATGATCACCCCTTCACGGTAAATTCAATCATAATGTCACCCCACACTATGACTTTTTATGTGAAAAATAAATTACTATCCTACACAATAGTTTTAACTGCAATAATAAAAAACCAAAGAACACGATACCAAGTGGATCACGTCTGAAGTTCCGTAAATATCAAGAGATGTGAATTCACCACTAGGGCTACGACTATTCGCCCTAAAACTTCCATCAACTATGGCAACACGAACCAACACCCGACACCCGAACGTCCAAGGGCAAAATCGTCAAATTTTCACCGTATTGCTCAAAACTGAAAATGGACAGCACGCTATCGGAATCCGTCACACGCGTTGTCGTCATGGCTATGAGTGGACTTCAAGCGCTGCTATCGGCCACCATACGCGGCACCTTCAGCATAGCCTCTATCTTCAGATCACGACTATGGCCTTGGTTTCTCCAAACAATGAGTCGTTTGGCGAGAAAACGCAAAATAGTTCCGACAAAGATGATTTTCAAACTGTCTAGATTTCTTCTTGTTTTTCTGCCAATTTTCTATCCGATTATGGCTACTTTTCAATCTATTTTGGCACCCCAAAATCACATATTTCTCAACACAACATGCTCTGATACCATTTGTTGTTCAAATCTTTGAGAATTCTTCATCTAAACTCAATTTAATCAACTAAAGAAACACCAATCGAAAGAGGCTCCGACCCACAACTTTAACACTTTGGTTGCCACTAGTTTTCACTCCACAAAGGGGGAAGATGGTGGTAACAATATCACAAAGGGAAGAAGAAAATAGGTGCAATGGTTGAACTCTCAAACGAACCACCAAGAATGACTACCTCACCATTTCTCCTCTATTGTACACACACACACACACACACCCCCCACGGTTGTAGAAAAAAATGGATGATACATAAAGCCAATGTCACATTAGGTCACTTATATGGGCCAAGTCAAGTTACCCATAAAACCAAAGTATTAGGCCCCCAACAAAAGGGTTAATGTTAAGAACAAATGGGCCAACTAATATCACCATCCAACTCAATAACTTGGGTCATCCACGAGTGTTGGCCCACAAGCAACATTAACTTAATTAAGTTGCTTTTAGTGGCTCCAAGTTATTTTCAGGTTGAGCTATCACTAATGTTCGATATAAATTATCCAACATCGGTTTAACATCATCGTCTGAGATTTATTGGCTATCAAAACCTAACAGTCTTATTGACTGGTGGTGCTTATGTCGAGAGAGCAACAAATTCACTTACTCAAAGAGGTTGTTGTCTCCTGTTCGCGTGAAACCCGCAAGCGTACGAGAACGCTGTACAAGTAATAAAATTTGTGAGTTAAGAGTATCGTTCCCACGAGGAATAAGGTC
>CAIGRT010148328.1:0-10303 GCA_903798405.1 Fraxinus platypoda | reverse complement strand
CCGGCGGCGGCGATAGGGTGGGGGCGAGTTTTAGGAAGAAGGTGAAGTTTGGTGGGTTAATTGCACTTTTTAAAAAGTTTGGGCCAATAGTTGCAATTTGTTCAACTGTTTTTCTTTTCTTTTTGTTTCAATTGAATGAGGGGTAAAATCGTGAAAATGTTGTGAAAAGGACGTTCAGCGCACAAAAAATGGAAGGTAGGGGTATAAATAACAAGAAATGAAAGGTAGGAACGATTTCCGAAATCAACTCCAAATATAGGGACGTTTTGTGCTAATTAGCCCATCAATAAACTCACCTTTCTTACTCACTGTGGTTTTCGCAATTTGCGGTCTCGTGACTGATCTTATTGAGCTTGGAGTGAATCACCGAGTTATCGAGCCGAGTCTAAAGCGAGTTTGGAGCGAGATACGTACATTTCCGCGTAGGGAAAATGTTTCTCCGGAGGGTGGTGCGGCCGGTGATGATGATGACTAGATTGAAGGAGACGACTGGGATCGTCGGTCTAGATGTAGTGCCCAACGCCCGAGAGGTCCTTATTGGCCTCTATACCAAAACCCTAGAAGAGATCAAGGTAGTGCCTGAGGATGAGGGATACAGGAAGGCCGTGGAGAGCTTCACGCGTCACCGGCTTAAGGTTTGCCAGGAGGAAGAGGATTGGGAGGTCATTGAGAAGCGCATAGGCTGCGGCCAGGTCGAGGAACTCATCGAAGAAGCGCAAGATGAGCTCAAGCTCGTCGGACACATGAACGGTATGTTTAAACCCAATCAAATCGGGTGATTTCTTCTGATAAATGCGTTTTTTATCTAACTGTTTATAACAAGATAAATAGAGAAGGTTATGAACGGAGAGCAAGTTTTAAGGGAATAATTCAAATTCGGATTATTTTTTCTTTTTGGATTGAAATTCGGATTTGCAAATTGTTGATAAGATATTATATAACAATAATAATTCCTTTTTCTGATGTAACTATCATACTATGTGATTAACTTATCAGAAATAATTTCAAACAGGAAAAAATAAATGGAATTGATCCAACCAAGAGTAATATGAATTTGCCTTGATGTTCAAGTTCTCTCGAAGCATTTTGCAATATGCAAAAACCAATTCTTGTCGTAGAATTACTTCAAATCTCTGTATTAAGCAACACCAAAAACAAATTCTTTTAGATTTTATGTTTCAAATCAATTGGCAACAGTTTGAGGAAGAAACGAAAAATAAAAAATAATTGCAAAAATTAAAAGTGAAAATCAATCAAATTTCAGGTAAAAGTATGTAGTTATATACTCAAGTGCAAAATAGGTACTTGAATAACACTTTTTTGATAAATCTATGTTCTGCCTGCGACAGCCGATCAAATTTTGAATTGTTGTGAGAGGTTGCCTTTTGTGAATGATGTTCTATTGAATGCAAAGCAAATCGAACTAGATTTACCTGTTCCAAACTCCACAAGTATAGCATATTCTTCCTTATTACGTGTGGTCATCTAAAGCTTTAAACAAATCTTGAGTGTGCAAATAATTGTCCAGCGACTTTCACTACTTGAAATTTGGTTTTACCATTTCACTGTAATAGGAATTTTCCTCTTGAGTTTAAAGTCAATGGGGTTAGATTGTAGTAAACAACCTAGTTAATGTCTTTGTAATCTTCGTTTTTGTACCTCTTGCATGACCAATTGACCATCAAAAGAAGTAGAATTGGGCACAAAAGTCAAAATCAATTAATTTCAGACAAAAGTATGCAGATATATTGTTAAGTACAAAATAAGAACTTGCATAATATTTTTTGATAAATTTATTCTCTGCCTGCTTCGTTGGATCAAATTTTGAGTTTCAGTGAGAAGTTGCCTTCTGAAAGTTATGTTTTGTTAACTGGGGCGTGAATCAAGTTGAACTATAGCTACGTAGGAGCTGGTTTTTTACCAGTTCAAAACTCCCAAGTCCCAACTGTACACATAATATTCATTGATAGATTTATGCTCTACCTGCTTCATCTGGATCAAATTTTGATTGCTATGAGAAGTGGCCTTCTGAAAGTAACGTTCTATTGACTGGTGCGTGACTGAAGCTGAAGTATTAGTTATGTAGGAGCTTGTTTTTTAACTGTTCAAAATTCCCAACTTTACACATAATATTCTTTGTTATTACACGTGGCATCTGATGCTTCGGACAAACCTCGAATGGGCTAATGTTGTTCAGTGACTTTTACTACCTGAACTTCGGTTTTGGTTTTACCTTTGCACAGTTATATGAATTTGCTTAATTAGTTGAAAGCTCAGTGGAGTTAGATTTTGGTGTTGCCGTTGTTTCTCGAGTAAATGACTTGGTTAATGTCTCTGTCATCTTTGTTCTTGTACCTCTTGCATTTACTGTCATATGCAGGAAAATGAGTTAATTAACGCAAGACTTTTGTTCTTAAGCCTTTCTCTGTCTGAAACTGTCTCATCAAGACTCCACAAATGGGGTCTACTGATATGCTCGTATTGTAATTATATCTGCCTAATCTTGAATAAATTGTTACTTCTCAAGTTTTGATAGCACAAAAATATCTTTAAGTTGTGTTCAGAGTGGAAACCCTGGGGCATTCCCGATGACTATGATTGTGAAGTTATTGAGAACGATGCCCCAGTTCCGAAGCACATTCCCCTGCATCGACCTGGTCCCCTCCCTGAGGAGTTCCACAAGACGTTGGAGCTTGTTAACACTGGAACTTTAGAGAGCATCATTTCTCGCCCAAAAAAGGACGAGCCAACTATCACTATCACGTCCGGTGAATCACAGTCAAAATAGTTCGCCTTCTTCTGGTTTCTTGTTTATGCTATTCAAAGAAATTTCTATTTGGTTGATTTATCGGAGCTGTTCGATTGTACAACAAAGCTTTTGGTAATAATCCCAAGTTGATGTTGAAACTGATTTTATCCATTTTTATTTTAATAATTTATGCATCAAGATTGAATTACTGGGGAGTAATTTTTGTAAAATATTTTCTTTTATAAAGATGTAGTTTTGAGTTCATAATATATGTATTTATAAATATACAAATATGCCAAGTAATACCTATTATTTTAAATTTTGTATTAGTCTAAGATAATAACATCATTATTATTCTGATGTGTTACATGTACATAACAATTTACTTAATTGTTTACCAATAGATAATATGACGGGATTTAATTGGATCAAAATTTCAATAATCAAATATCTTCTTCACTTATATTTTGACACATCATCATTATGTAAATAGTTATGTACCAAAACCATTTTTCAATAGTTAAAGCATTTGAGAAGATTCAAGATGGTGACTATTTTTTTGGTTAATTATTTTTAAGTAAAAGATGTTTAATTCGCAAAAGAACAATTAATTCCACACAAGACTCGTGGACTGAATAGCAAACTTGTGTTGGACTGATTACACTACACCGAGCCCTTTTAAGGGACAATCTTTATCTAACACTACAAGAGCCCTTCAGAGGACCATCTTTATCTAATGACTTCTCCATGAGTTCACAATCATAGTGAAGGCTATAGTAGAAGATTGCGCATGTGATTAGTGCATTTGGACAAGAAGTATGTGGAATTTGTATGGATGTGCGAGAAATGCATGCATTTGATAGAGATGAAAGTCATGCATGCCGGATTTACTTGATAGCAATACTACATGGGCGGGATTTGTTGACAACAAGTGTGCGGTTGCTCAAGGGTTTGTAGGATTTCTTGACAGTTTCGGCATAAATTGCTTGATGGCCAGGACAAACGCAGTGGACTTCAACCATAGGCAAAATGGTGCGCAGCAGTGCAAGAATGTTGCGGATATGAGTTACAGGTATTTGTATGCTTGCCGAATTTGGATAGCAAAAAATGGACGAATTCTACTCCAAGGTAACTTTAGTTCACAAATTTGAGGTCAAATTTGGTGAACACTCTGATTGTCAAAATAACTCGGTGGTGGTGGTGTTTAGTTGAGGGGTGGGGGTGGGAGTGGTTTGAAAGATGAATTTTTATATTTTTAATTGTTTTAAGTAGGATTTGTTTTCATTTTTTTGCAATTACATATCTATTTATTTTTCTTTCTATACTTTTGTCTATTTGAAGAGAATGACATATTCGTCATTTTACAAAAAATAAACGAATGAAATTGATGGTAAAAAAATGTTTCGCGTAAGAAAGATTGATATGAGAGTTTAAATGTAAAAAATAATAGAATTTTGCTAGGAGTTATCAAATGGGAAATGATGAATCAAGGAAAAACAACCACAGCTTGATTTCGACAGATATGGACACTGAAACAATGAATAAAAACAATTTGTGCCCATTATTCAAATATTTAATAGGCAAGTTTTAACTTTTATTGAAGTTAATCAGGGATTATAACCCAAATCGAGTAGAGACGGCGCCGTTTTAACGTCTGAGTAATTAACAGTCAAAAGCTTCAAAAAGTACCCGTCGATCAATTTCCGCTACTTACAAATTTGTGTGATTTGAATCTGCGATTTTTCCTCAAATCTGAAGAAAAATGCAATTTTTTGGAGGATCAGAGATCAGCCCATCTCCACCAGTACCCACAGCATCGGGAAATAATGCGCACATGCTCTACATATTCAATAGAAATGGAGTCTGTTTGCTTTACAGAGAATGGAATCGACCCCTCAAAACCCTCAATTCCCTGCAGGACCATAAGCTCATGTTTGGGCTCCTATTCTCTCTCAAATCCCTTGCCGCTAAAATGGATCCCACTTGGTACCCTTCTTTTTTCTCTTGAAAAATCTCGTCTTCTTTTGTAGATCAATTGATATTTTTCATGTATTTGTTGATATGGGTTGCAGTCAGTTCTCTTCTTAACCGAGCGATTTTAATGTGTTTTTTGATTGGATTTTTTCCCCTGAATTTGGTGTTCTAATTGGCAGTGTTGACAAAGGGAATCTCGGGGTGCCACAGTTACCTGGGCAAGGGTGTTCATTTCACAGCTTCAGAACGAATACATATAAACTGAGTTTTATGGAGAGTCCATCTGGAATAAAGGTTATCTGATGTGCGATTTCTAGAATTAATTCATTTGATTTTTGATAAAACACTGGGAGCAGATGTATCAACTGGGGAACAGATGTAGGTATACATTATATGGTTCCGATCACCATTCTACCTAAGGGGAACATTTAATAATTCTCTGAACGAACATTACATACGGTTTGCAGTTCATAATGCTAATGCGATTGACTCTTTTGGTTTATCCCCAAAAACACGAGACTGATAAGCAGAGAAGTCTCAGCTGTTCTGACTTATTATTTCATGGCACACAATGATCTATTGACTATTCTTAATGATTCTGGAATCTTTAAAGCAGACATTTTGATGCTTCTTTTCAAATACTCTTATCCATTTTAGGATTTCACTAATCCCGTTTAACAAATTTTTTCTAGAATTTTAATCGGCTAGGAGTAATATTCACCATTGAGAGAACTAATGAATTGTGCATGTCATATTTAACTAGCATAATTGCAATTTTGCATTGGGTGCATCTAATGAAACAAAAACGTTTCTGTCCCTTACATTTGAATTTGATTATGGTAAGCTGAATGTCTAGTTATTTATAGTGATTCTATTTATGGTTGTTCTAATAAAATGATCCTTTTGAGCTGCAGATCATCCTTGTCACCCACCCGAGGACTGGAGATCTTAGGGAATCCCTGAAGTACATTTATAACTTGTATGTTGAATATGTTGTCAAGAATCCACTTTATTCACCAGGAACTCCAATTAGGTCAGTTAATTTTTCATAATTATTTGGGACTGAATAATACTTCTAAAATATTCTTTTAATTGATCAAGTGATCAGAATGTCGTCATTGCAATTATTTCAAGCAATGCTGGAGAATTAGATATTTTAAAGGTTTAAGCTCTTATAAGTGAAGAACTAACCTTTGGCCAAAATATGTGTTCTTATGCCACAATTCATTCTGATCTTACCAGCTTTTACCAGTAGAGTTGAATCAGGAATGTATAGTTTGTATTTGTTCTTGTATGCCACCTGTAACAGTGTAATGATTCAAATATTTTGTTAGCTTGTGTGCAAAATAGCAAGTACTATAAGGTTTTTGGTTTAGTTTAATTTATCTCATCTCCATACATGTTTTAGAACTGGGGTGAATTCAATTCATTTGACTACATATCTGATGGATGAATAATGGACTATGATAAGGTAAAGAAAGTTGACTATTAATTCAATAGTTGATTTCAGCGGTCTAGTGCCAAGGTAGTTGAAGGAATCAGTCCTATTTATATTATTTGGAATCTGAATAGCATATTTAGATGGCCGTTAGTGTTGTGGATATTCCTCCTCAGTATATTACTTTACTTTTATAGAAGAATTTTATGAGAATGTATAATGGAAGACTATGTTCTTGGCCTCTGGGGTATCATGCAGCACAGTAAGACTTGTATCCCTGGATTTCAATCTAATGTTAAGAAGCAGATGTTTTTTGGATGACTTCTGAATGATGTGGCATGGCTCTGGTATAAAATATTATTTTGTTTTAGAGAATGCAAGAAGGTAGAATAAGATGAAATGAGAATGTTATATGGATTTTGCAGGAAAATAACAAGAGGCATAAAGAGAAATTTGCAGTTCCATGAGTTGTTTAAGGCAGTGCCTCTTAAAGATGAATTTGGAAGAATCAAGTGAGATGTTTTGAGCACATTTAGTGAAGGCTGCTAGATGCACCAGTTATGAAAAACAGATTGACCTAAGACTAAGAGTAATGGAATGAAGTAATTAAAAAGTGAGCTTTTGTGGTTCGACTTTGGAGATGACTCTAATCTACTGGAGAGGAAGAAGATTGTCTATTTAGCCGACTCTAGTTTAAGATAGGGCTTTCTTGAGCTGAGACAGTGCAAGAAGCACACTAGCTGCAGGATCATGTGTTGAGTTGCTAGTAAACATAGGGTCAACGTCTTCTCTCTTGTATTTACACTGGGTATCTTTTGGTACCTTTTTTGGCACATGAGGTGGTTGTTGCTTCCTCAGACGCTCTCAAATTTGGAAAACGCATGTACCTCAACTCGCTGCCAACAGCAATAAAATAATGAGCATGCTAAGATTCAGTAACAGTCAATCAGAGGCATTAGCCTAAAGGCCCTAAAGTCACGGACTGGGAATATTCAACAGATACAGTTTATGCTGCAAGTTTTGTAGCCCACTTCAAGCTATTTGACAAGGCAATTACATCTATCTGCTCTTCTTTTGTAAATTTGATGGTAATGGCACAATGTGGTGGCATTGTTGTGTGTTTTCTGTGAGTGTGTGTGTGTGTGTTGGGTGGGGGGGTAAGTATACTAATCCTACATTTAATTGTACAAAATAAATTGGGTTGATTGCATGTGTTGAGCGGATGTGACCCTTTGACTTTTGTTTTCGTAGCCTTTTATTTGCGTAGTTAGGTAGATTCAGTGGTGCACGAGCAAAATAATACACCAACTGGTTTAAGTAACAGATGGTGAAATGATGTGAAATTTTGAGAAGAAATTAACTATATTCGTTAAAATTGTAATTGAACTTTAATATACTTGGAAGAACACATATTTATGTTATGGTTTTGTTCAAAAACTTGCAAGAGCATTATCTTGTGAGTGAAATTGGAAACATCACGTTTCATTGGAGACTGAGTAAATTCTCAATGACCATACATGCTATGGAAAGAAAGAGGGGAGAAGGACGATAGAAGTTCAAATTCTACGAGGACTAAGTATAGAAATAGAAGAAATTTATGAACAACGAAGTTTGTGCCCTGCCCTAAGAAAAGTTCATGTTGTACTAAATAATTATTCGATTTTGTGCATCTCCATTATCCTAGTTTATCATGTATTTTTTCTTGTAGATGCTATATTGAGAGCCATTTGCATTTCTTCTTGAGGACCACTACCTCTGTTTAAGTTTATATCATTTATGACTTGATTAGGAAATCAGGGAAAAGTGGGATGAGAATCTTCGATGATTTTTCGGTCATAAGAGCGGTGTATTCTGCATATTCCTTTTGTTATAAGATAATATGTCAATGCTAATTCGATATTTTTACCTTGTTTGTGCAGATGTGAGCTATTTGATACAACTGTTGATCAGTATGTCAGAGGGCTTGGTTGATACGAATGGGTCATCGATGCTTCTAAGTTTCAACTGTTAATGCTATAAGCTTAGAGAAAAATGAACATTCTGCTGCTGCACAAGAAATGATTATCTAGTTCTCTTTTTGGCAGGTTACAGTATCTGCTTTAGTCATAGATTTGAGTCATGCATATAATTGGACTTGTTAATTGATTCTTATCAATCAAATTCTGAATTTAATCCTAAAAATTGTGTCCATCTTGCCGTGCTTCGCAGGTATATATCCCTCACTGTTGCTTGAAAGGTAAATCATATGTGGACAACAAAATTGTTGTTGGTGATGTTTTCTTTTTCATTGTTGCATTTAATTAGATAATCTCTGATGCCTAGAACCAAATTCTGTTTTGGATTTGACTATGATAAAAGAAATGGAAGTATGAAAATTCTTTTTATTGTTTATACTCTTTTTCTACGCATTTCTATCGAGTCATAAAATATAGATTTAGAGTGTGTTTGGTAGGGATTTTTGGGGGAAGAATTGATTTTTGAATAGTGATGTGATGGGAAATGTGTGGTTGAAAAAGAAGAAAAAANTAGAGTGGGAGCTTCATGTTTATGTAGTTGAAATTTAAAATTACATTTTGTTATGATTGAAACAAGATAATTGCAAGATAAAATAAAGTAATCTCAAATAAGAACACAAAGATTTTACGTGGAAATCTAAGATGGGAAAAAATCACCGGTAGAAGAGGAGGATTCACTAGATTAAAAATCAAGATCAATGATTGTTGTTACAAGATTTGATACACTCTCAACCAAATTTAATATGTTTTTTATGATACGAAGAGTTTACAAGTCGTGGAATATATATATACAACTAAAATAGTGTTTGGAATGGAATAGGTATTTAAAAAAGCATAAAAAATAAAAAAACAGGTCTAGTCGGATAAGACTGCTGTTCGAGCGGTGTGCCTCGCGCGCAGCGAGCGGTTGCACTGGCGTTCGAGACCAGGCTCATGCCCTACATTCGCTAGACACCCTGTTTTGGGTGCTCGAGTGGAAATTGGGCGTTCAACGAGTAAAAATGTGACAACTTTTTCTCCTTAGTCTATATTTGGACTCCTTCGAGATCTCTTCACTCGAAAACCAAATTCCTTTCAATCAAAACACCAATTCTTAATTGAATTTGAGTCACAACTCAACACATTCAGTAACTTAGTCTTCCGCATTATCTCAAGAACTCAACTAAGAACTGTTCCCCTCGAATGTCCTCGAGGGGACATAGGTAGAGCATGTTTGGCTAAACTAAAAAAGTTAACGCAAAAGTAAACAAGTTCTAAACAAAAATAATTTTTATTGATCAAAATTGAAAATAATTTATCTTGACAGTGAAGTTCGAGTCACTACCAAAATAAACAACATTTTTCAAACATGTATGGAAACATAATGATGCTTCAAAAGTAACTTTTACTTTTCATATTAACTTTAAAGGCATGTTTGGTGCATTAGTCCACGATAATGCACATGCTCTGTCCTCATTTCTTAAAATTTATTTTTTCTCAGATTCATTTGTAATTATACATTTTTTGAGACTGACAAATTTTATCAATTTTTTAACTACAATGTTAATCTACTTTTTATCAAAATCTACTAAAAATTGGTTTTTAACAAAACTAAACATAGGCTTAGCCCTGTTTGGTTCAACTATAAAGTTGATTTAAAATTTAAATTGAAGTTAATAATTAATTTTAATCATACATTTTATGTGATTCTATAACTTTTTAATCATGTATTTCATCAATTTTATCAAAATTTATTAAAAATCAATTTTTTTTATCTCAACCAAATGTTTCAAGGGTTTTGTTACTTGTGTATAAAAAATGTACATAATGGATTATATAATATGATGTAGAGGAAAAAGATTAGATGAAAAAGTTGATTGTGTTTTAAACTAACAAATGATAGAATGTCATGTTGCATTATATAAATCTTGATATACATGTAGCAAGATTCATATTTCAATCCCTCTTTTCTAGATTCATCGATATCGAATCAATCCGGGGCTTAGATTTCAAATACTATGTTCGATTGTATTATGAGGAAATTACATACAACCAGTGGTTTAAAGATAACAATTCAAAAGTCAGGGATGAAGTTTAATTTTTCAAAACTCAGGTATCAATACAAGGCGAAACCCTATCCCTTTTCAG
>CAIGRT010148321.1:0-13940 GCA_903798405.1 Fraxinus platypoda | reverse complement strand
TTTGTTGTTACTTTTTTTTTTTTTTTAATTTCTGCACTTTTTTTTAGTGACAAACATTATTTTTTTAATAAAAGTGGCATACAATTATACTTAACTTTAAAAAGAAACATTTTAAGGTTTTGATGGGTGTTTTGTTACCTTTTTAGTGCTTGTCATTTTTTTGAATTTTTATCACTTTTTTGAATGTTAGTCACTTTTTTCTCTCACTTTTTCAAATTTTCTATCTTTTTTTTTTTTATTGTATGTTACTTCTTTTTAAAATTTCTATCACTATTTTTAGTGACGAATATAAGTTTTGATTATTTTTTTTATCACTTTTTGAGTGTTTGTTACTTTTTTAATATCTGTAACTTTTTTGAGTTTGTTACTTTTTTTTCGAATTTTTTCATTTTTCAGTGTTTATCGTTATTTTTATTTTCTGCCATTTTTTTTTAATCTGCGTCACTTTTTAAAATTTATCTATTTTTTTAAATTTATGTCGCTTTTTTGAATGATTGTCTTGTCACTTTTTTTTTTGAATTTTCTTCACTTTTTTTTAGTGTTTGTCACTTTCTTGAAATTTCCAACACTTTCTTGAGTGACAAACATTACCTTTTAATAAAAGTGACATTACATGTTATTTTTAATAAAAAAGTGACATTGTGTCACTTTTTTAAACTTAAGTAAAAAGTGAGATTGTATCACTGTTTATATTAAAAAGTAAAATTAATTTTACACATTATTTTTTACTTCAAAAATACTTTTCATATGATTTTTCAAAAGATCTCTAATTTTAAAGGTAAGTTACCCAAATTTCATATCTAAGATATTAAGTATGGTTCATTTCAAAATTAAGAAACAAGGTTTAAAATTTCAAAAATCAGATATTAATTAAATTTTATTTATGAAATAATTAACTAAAAAATATTTTATTAATTAAATATATTAAGGTAACAACTCTATTCTATTTGGTCACAAATTATCGAATTATTTGGTTATAAATTATTTTTCAATCAAGATTCAAAAAATTTATACGTCACAAATCAAAATTTTTATAACTCACATTTTATTCATCGGTCACAAATAAAAAAATCTATAGGTCACAAATAAAAAAATTATAAGTCACGAATCAAATTTTTAGGTCACACATTATTTATTGCTCACAAATTATCCGTCATATATTATTTATTAGTCACAAAATATCCAATTTATTCATTAAAATCTCAAATAATTGATCACATATTATTTATTGGTCACAATAACTAAATATTGGTCACAAACCCTCTTTATACAACTCCAACCCAACACAATCTCACCACCACCATTGTCACCACCGGTACCACAACCACCACTATCTCACCATCACCACCACCACCGCCAAAAAAAATCCCAAAACTCGACTTCATCGTCGCTATCGTTGCCACCACTGCATGTTTCAACAATCACCACCACAACCACCTCAAATCCTCATTTACCTCTACCACACCACACCACACCACACCACACCACAACCATCAGCACCAACTCAAAGATGCAAACTAAAATACAGAAAACAGATCGACGCCTCGATGAATCATCACTGGATGAAACGAAAAGTAGATCCATGAGAAAACAAAAGGGGTTTCTGCACACGATCGTCGCTATCAATCGATTGATGGTTTAGCACACGATGAAAATAGAAGCCTCAAACCATTGGTACAGAATGATGTTTCTACACACGATTGTCGCAGCGAGTAGGTTGTAAACCAGTTGGGCACCCGCGACAAACAGGCAATTTCATCGGCACTGGTTTGCAAACCACAGGTGACCCACAGCCTATTTTCTCATTTTTTCTGTTTAGTCCTCCAAGTTTTCTAAACTTTCATTTTGGTCCCTAAACTTTTCCATTATCTTTGTTTCGTCCTTGATCTTTTAATTTCATCCAATTGCTTCCAAAATTTCTTCCAATTGATTGATTGCAACTCCAAATGTTCTTCAAGTGCTCGAATTAATCTCCAATTAAGCTTAAAATCACCACTTTTTTTTTTTTTTTTGCATCAATTGCTCTCAACCTCGATCGTTTTCCTACAAATCACATAATTTCTCATAATTAGGCAGCAATCCGATCAAATTAATCATAATATATCAATATTTAAAGCATAAATAAGAGTGTAAAACACGCTTATCAAGCACATCTAAACTTAAACTTTTGTTCATCCCAAGCAAGATTATCTACCCAAAACACGTGCAAACTGTTATTAACAAGTTAAATAACTTGCCATATTTTCTCAGGATTTGAAACTGCACAAGTAATTCTAAAAAAGCTTCTAAAGTTTGCTTCCAAAATAAAATTTGTCCAATTCTCTATTGATGTTTTATGCTAATCAATTCAATCATAAATTTCTTTAAGTTGGTCCAATCCCGACCCTCAATAATCTATTATTTATTTCTTCTCTCGTAAAGTGCACACCTCAAACTTGTTTTTCAATCACTAACCTGGGATATTCATTCTAAGGTTGATTTCAATATACTCTCAACTTTCTCTCTCAAGTTTGGTTGAGATTTCACCAATTGTAAGTCAATATCTCAACAAATAAGGATTCTCCAAATTTTTTATTTCTTCAACCTCCTGGGCTTAACCTAGGCATGTAGTACGCAAAAGTGTTATTATTATTTAATTGTGGACTTCTCTTCATTAAACTTTCTAAATTACCCTTATTCTTTTAGTCAATGGCTCCCAAGTTAGATGACTATAAGATACCAGATTTTAAAAGGACATGCTTAATCACTTGAGTGATAAAGGCTAAGAAACGACGTTTCACAATAAGAAAGTTTTTTTGTCATGATTAGTACAATGCCATTCATTAAACACCCGTTCTCAAGAATCGACCCCTAATTTAAGATTTTTACCCAATATTCATCTTATTGGCCTTAGATAATTTACACAAGAAATTACACATATGGAATCCCCATTCTTATCAATATCTTCCTACACAGTGCAATCATCCCCAAACTATTCTTTCCATTGGTTTAGATATTGTGTTGTCTATTGTGGTTCGGGTTTTGACAACCTATGGTCACAATTAACCTATTTTATCCATTGGTCCAACCCAAATAATATGTGATGTTCATGATTATTGTGCTCAAGAAATCAATCTAGCATAGGCAGAGGGTCAACTTAGTCAAAGAGACATCTCCCAATCACAATTCATAAATCACTAACACTTTCAAATAACATCATCATAAGCCACAAATGTTATTCATTTACATAAACATGCAAATTTTATTTTTTTTTTTCATTTTTCACCTTTTTTTAAATAAATAAGAAACTAGCATTAATATATTCTAACATATATAAACCATCACATAAGTACAAATCACCTCCCGAACTTAAACTACACATTAGTCCCTAATGTGAAAGTTAAAAGTAAAACGAGAGATTGTACCAGGCTTTTTCAACGATCTGCTGGAGATGGTGGTAGATCATACGGCCAATGAAATCATCCCATAAGCATCATCATTTCTTCTGATCCTAACAATGAAGCTCTTCCATGGATCAAAGCGTGGTAATGATTATGTCTTGTCTCTCCTGTAGTTGCCTCTAACCATCATGCAATTGTCTTTGCTCATCCTGAAGTTGCCTAATAGCATCCTCTTGATTTTTTATAGACGTTTGGATGTGCCTCAACGACGGTCCAAAGTTAAAACCATCTCAACGATCAAGTCTTAGTGGAAGGATGAGGACTTGCCTATCAATTGTTTCCTCTTCTGGAGGGGGCATATCTTCGTGTGTATTCTCTTCTTCATCTTTCTCTTTCTCTTCATCTTCTTCTGCTTTTGCTTCCAATCTTGCCTGCCTGTGTTTGAATATATGGGAAGCTTATTGTCTCATTGTTGTAGGTATTAAAGTGGTGCCACCTTTTTCTTTGCTTCAGATAGTATCATAGGATGCTCTTGCTCTTTTGCATAATGTAGAAATCCAACTAGGCATTATCAGTTTTGTATGACTTCTTGGAACCATATCAGCATCCCTAATTGTGTTGAAGATAATTTGCCCAAAATTCAAGTCATATCTTGTGCCCAATCTGTATAGCAATGTAGTCTTCGGTATATAATCTGGTAGTGTTATGTGTTGTTAGGATCACATTGATTGAGAGAAATTGATGGAAGAAGTGCATCTCATTAGTCATTTCACCATTACAAACTATTTTGGTGTCAGGCCAACGCTTAGGAATATCGATCCTTGGATATATGAATTGTGTTATGGCGTTCCAATCGGTGAACTCTGGTGCTTCAGACCCTTCTTCAATATTATAGTATCATGTATAACAGTGGGACTGAACGAAACCCATACTCTACGCACATATGTTTCAAGATAGTGCACTCACTTTCTTCCTTCATAATATCTACGTCGAAGTTACACATGAATTTCCATACCACAGGAGTAAACCTTATGGGGTTTAGCACATAGAGTCCATCCCTTTTTCTATGACAATGTAGTATGCGCGTAAATTGCAATTGGTCTAGTAGTACTTGCCTCTCACGAAATAAAGTTTGGTTGTTGAATATATCAGGCCCTTTGTACCACTTCCTCAAAAATACAAGTTTCATTAGATGTGGGCTCAACCGAGCCCTCTTTCCTGTACTAGAGGACTTGACAATTCCCTTTCCTTCATTTGCTCTAGTGGTTGTTGCTCTTGGAGGCATTGTATATGAGTTATATCCTACGAAAGATAAATAACTTGTTAGGCTAAATTATACTTCATCACCTTGCATAAGAACATCATATGATATAACTACGTATGCAAGATGAAATGAGGTGTGATTTATGTAAAATTTTCATGATGTGTGGTGGTTGTGGAGTGGACAAACACCCTCAAACTTAATGTGATAGAGTATCACAAGAAGTTAGAGGGTTATAGTTCCCAATTGAATTTTTTTCAACAAGCATATGGTATATAATGTAAATTCCTAGGGCTAAGCCCCATCTATTCTATTTAACTTATGTACTAGATTGAGCACATTAAGGTAATGAGGGCAAAATCGAACAAAAACCTAGTTGTGAACTTTCAACAAACACCTTGTGTGCAAGAAAAATTATCAATTAAACTCAACTTATTTTCAATTTTCAAATCAAACCAAAACTTCCAACTAATAATCATCAAATCCCAGCACAATCTGTAATCTAACACCCTAAATTCAATTTCAACAAACTCCTATTCAATGTTTTCCTACAATCTTTTGAAAAACATAGTTTTTTCAAAGTATTTAAAAAATATAAAAAGGTTAGAAACTTACCTTGGAGATGTTTTGAATAGGGGCAATAAGATATACTCTTGTATATCTCAATGTAATCAACCTGATGTACTTCAAGATTGCAAGATGAATGAAGATTTGAATTATCAAGAGAAGAGGAGTTAGGGTTTTGTAATGAAAGAATGAGAGAAATTTAGGAAAAATTGTAGATGAAAGTGAGGAACAATAAACCCCCGTCCCCTTTTTTATGTTGAAGATATATATTTTTTAAACATAACAGAAAAAGAAAGAAAAATTAAAAAAAGTGAAAATAGTTGTAGGTGGGATGCAGGTTGCATACCCACGAGACGCATGTGGTATGCAGAGATGTCTCCCACCCGTGGGCTGCCCACAAGTTTGCAACACGCAATCCACCTGGGTAACGTAATTTTTTTTAAAGAACTAGAATAACGTGTATATGCACTCCTAAAGCAATATAATTATGAAAAAAAAATAAAAAGATTAGAGTTTAGAAATCAGGCTTTCTCCCTCTAGTTCTTGATTTATGACTCTAGCTCGACTTTATGTTACGATCATTCTTGGACCGCGTTATCAAGGTGTCTTTCCCTGTAGGGAAGTCCTCTACATAATGTTTGACACGTTGACCAGAATACCTTGAAATTTTCCTTTGTTAGATAATCCCATTTAATTGTACCATAAGAGATTACTTGAGATACCGTGAAAGGTCCAGACCACCCTGATTTTAGCTTTTCTGGAAAAAAGTTTCAATCTAGAGTTGTACAAGAGAACTTGATCCCCAACCCTGAAAACTAGTTGCTAAACGTTCTTGTCATGCCATTGCTTTGTTCTTTCTTTGTAGATAGCCGCACATTCATAAGCTTCTCTTCTGAATTCTTCCAGTTGTTGTAACTGTAATGTTCTTGTTTCCCAAGCCTTTTCTAAATTCATATTCAACTACTTTAGTGCCCAATATGCTTTATGCTCGAATTCCATTGGTAAATGGCATGCTTTTCCAAACACCATCCGGCATTGTAACATCCCAATCGAGGTTTTAAAAGTGGTGCGATAAGCACACAATGCATTTTTAGACCAATCCATGCGAGATGCATTCATAGTGAGTTCCAAGATTCTTTTCAGCTATCAGTTCAAAGTCTCAACCTGCCAACTTGTCTAAGGATGATAAGATGTGTCTATTTGATATTATGCCCCATATTCGTGAAGCGGTGCCTTGAATAACCAATTGTAGAAGTTAGTTTCACCATCACTTACCGTAGCTCGAGGTGCTCCATATCTATTAAATATGTACTTCTTTATAAATCCCACAACCACCTTTGCATCATTGGTTGACAAGGCTTTTGTTTCCACACATTTTGATATATAGTTTACCGCAACCGATTGTTGCTATTACATGATCTACAAAATTTGCGACAATCTTTAAAAAATTGGCCAAAAGAAACTGCATTGAAACACATTCGTTGTTGTTTTTGTATGGCCAAAATGTCCTCCATAACAACAAGCATGAACCTATGCCAAATTTGGTTTCATCTCATCTTATGATATACATCTTCTGATTATCTCATATACGACTTTGGTACAAGTGTGGATCATCCTAATAATATAATTTAGCCTCCTAAAGAAGCTTTTTCTTTTGTAGATAAGTGAAGTCTGGATCCACATAACCACGAGCCAAATAATTCACAATGTGCAATACCATAGTGATTGCTCCACATGTATTATTTTCTCATCTGGAAATACTTCATTAATCTCTACCTCATCTGCTTTCTCTGCATGCTCTAACCTCGATAAGTGATCCGATACCTGATTTTTTGTCCCCTTTTTGCCACAGATCTCTATATCAAACTCTTTTAACAATAGCACCCATCGAATCATTCGAGGTTTGGCATCTTTCTTTTCAAACAAGTATTTTAAAACTGCATAGTCTGTGTAGACTATATCTTTGACACAATCAGATATGAAAGGAACTTGTCAAAAGTAAATACCACTGCTAACATCTCTTTTTCAGTTGTGACATAATTGATTTGAGCATCTGTCAAGTTCATTATCACATAGTATATGTAAAATCTCTCTTGCGTTGTCCTAGAACGGTCCCCACTGCATAGTCAGTAGCATCACACATGAGCTCAAAGGGTAATTCTTAATCTGGTGCAACTATAATGGGTGCAGTTGTTAACTTTTCTTTTAAAGTGTTAAAATCATTTAGACACTCATCAGAAAAGTTAAATGGCATATCTTTCTCCAATAGGCAGCAAAGACGCTTTGTGATCTTTGAAAAATCCTTGATGAACCTTTATATAAACATGCATCTCCCAAAAAGCTCCTGATCCCCTTAATCGAAGTTAGTGGGTGCAGCTTTTCAATTACCCGTATTTGGCTTTGTCAACCTCAGTACCCTGTGAAGAAATCTAATGTCCCAATTAAGCATCAAAATTCATTCCTCACACCATTCTAACACTTGAGATAAATGTTCCAAGAAGTTGTCAAAAGAATCTCCAAAAATTGAAATGTCATCCATAAATAGCTCAATATACTTTTCCACCATGTCAAAAAACATGACCACATGTAGCATTGAAAAGTTGCAGGTACATTACAAAGACTAAAAAGCATTCTCCTAAAGGTAAAAGTACCATAGGAACATGTGAATGTTGTTTTCTCTTGATCTTCTGGCGCAATTGGGATAAATGATTGTACCCTGAATATCTATCCAAAAAAATAATGAAAGTAATCCGCTAACCTTTCCAATATCTAATCAATGAAGGTTAATGGAAATTGATCTTTTATTGTAGTGTTGTTTAGCTTTTGGTAGTCAATGCACACTCTCCACCCGATTACTAACCTTGTTGGAACTAGTTCATTATTTTCATTCTTCTTCGCTATAATGCCACCCTTTTTAGGCACCACGTGTACTTGACTCACTCATGAACTATCTGATATCGGATAAATAATACCTTGTTGGTCTTCCTTTAATGTTCGATTCAATCTACGCTAACCCTCCATTGATGGCTTTGACTCATCCTCCATTAGGATTTTGTGCATGCAAAGAGTAGAACTAATTCTCTGAATATCTACTATTGTCCATCCAATGGCTTGTTGAATTGATTTACCATTTATGGACCCATTTGTCGAGGAATCTACTTGAGATTTGGCTATTGTTGTTAGTCCGATGTAGAAATGCTCTACCCGATTACATTTACTTATCCCATGATTTGGACACTTTCTTATCAAATCTTTGAATATGTTCCAAGCTTCGTGGTAGCTTTCCATACCACGTTACTAAATATTTGAATTTCCAATTGGATTTTTGATACCTTTGTAGCCGGGAAGAATTTATTGCAAAATTTTCTCACTAAGTCCTCCCAAGTAGTGATACAACCATGTGGCTCAAAATCCGATCAGCCTTTATCTAAAAGTCATTATTCCTGAAATATGGATATAAAATACTGGAGCTCGACCGGTGCTATAGGAATCAAGAGCATTGACACTAACAAGTCTCTATCGATCTCAACTTGTTCGCGGTGCTCCTTATCCAATTGGCAGTCTCGAAATATTTTGCTCGTCTGCCATCTGATATTTCTATTTTTGTTTGTGTTCCTTAATTCTTCATTTGAATGTACGTTCTATTTTCGAATCAAATGGTTCAAGATTCTCTCTCCTTGGGAACGGAGCATACAATGAACATTCTTTTATTTGAAGGAAAAGCAATTTAAATAAATTAAATAAAATTCAAAAGAAAATAAATTAAGATTAAAATGTAAATAGTCTCCGGCTACATTGCCAAAAACTTCTTGTTGATTTTATGCCTCGTAAGTGTACGGATCGAACAAGTAATATAGTGAACCTAAGAGTCCGAATTATCTTTTCCACGAGAACTATTATTTATTCTTAGTTTGCTATTTTTACTTCTATTCGACGGAAAACAAATTATGATTCGGTGATTGTTTGTCTAACTATTTCTAACTAACTAAGTGTATCTTAATGCCACAAAAATTGAATTAGGTTTTTAAATAGGAAATGGATATTAGGGCAAAGAACTTCATTTATTGACTACCTTTAATTCTCTAATCAAGATTCTTTAATTAACGTAGTATTCAGTCGATTCTTCTAACGTATTCAATTTACCTCTATCAAGTTCAAATTAATTCTATTTATCTAAGTCAATTTTATATCTCTATGTGAATCAGAATATACCTTAGTTAAACACATTAAACTTTTAAGAATCAATGTAATGATCGCATTAACTAGAAAATGTATATCTACACTGTTATACTGGTTCCCGAATTTTGCTATTTGGTCTAAACCTAAAACTCACCTCTCGACTCCTAATAGATTCACAAAATCAATGAATTATTGGCCAAGTAATTCAAGCATTGAACTCTATAAATAAAATTAACACGAAGAGAATTGGGAACTAGAATCTTGAAAATGGAACTAAGGGGTCTCAATAAATTACATTGTCTGCCCTACTAAAAAGTTTAGCTATGTATGTTGAATGAAGAAAAACAAAGAACTATTATTGAATACATCACCGAATTTTGAATGAAGATGCAGAAAAGTAGATGAATCTTGCACCAAGATCCTCTTTTTGCCCAAATCAATGCTTCAAACCCGAGTCTTGATAACTTGATTTCTTGTTTCTCTTCGATATGCTTCTCTCTAATTCTCAAGTTATGGAACCCTTTTTTTCACCTCCTTTTGGTCTTTACATAGTATTCTACTTTTTAGAAGAGTTTCCATCCAAAACAAACTCAGAAGATGAAAAGAAAATTAAAAAAAAAATTAAAAACACGGTTGACCCGGGGCCTATTTTCCCATTTTTATAGTTTGGTCCTCCAAGTTTCAAAACTTCCATTTTGGTTCCTAAACCCTCCGATTATCAATTTTTCATCCTTAATCTTTTAATTTAATCCAATTGCATCCAGAACTTCTTCCAAATGATTTATTGCAATCCCGAATGTTCCTCAAGTGCTCGAATTAATCTCCAATTAAGCTAAAAATCACCACTTTTTGCATCAATTGCTCTCAACCTCGATCTTTTCCTACAAATCACACAATTTCACATAATTAAATAGCAATGTACTCAAATTAATCATAATATATGAAGATTAAATAAATAAGTGTGTAAAACACTCTTGCCTAATTCGCAAGCTTTATCCAAATTTGGTTTTCCTTTCTCAAACCAAATTATATGGCAAATGGGCCAGTAAATTGAAATTTAAAGTTGGTACGGACTATGGATTTGTGGTAAATTCTCGGGGACTTCATTTAAGAGGCCTAGTCAAAACAAAAATTTATTTATAAAGCCTAACATCTATCTTTTTTAGTTAGATAGTCTAAAGATACAAAGAAAAGGAAAAATACATAAATTACTAAAATATCCTTGTATGTAAAAAAGACATAAAGCCCTAATTCCTGTTTCAATTTCCATTTACTAGGTAATTAAATTTTGGATTCATTTCTTCCACAATCGGGTCGACTTTCCCTACAATTACTCTTCTCCTTTTCTTATCATCATCTTCTCTCCTTCATGAAACCCTAAAATCTACCATTGTCATTCCCTTGAACACTAATTTGGTTGAAGTGAGATCTTTCAATATTTGGGCTACATTTTTTTTTCAATTTTTCTGAATCATTTCTTCATTTTTTTTATTTTTTATTTTTTGTGATTTGCGCTTATGGCATTCATTTGTTAATTATGACTTTGAATTCATTTTATCATTGAATTAGAGTTTTGATATGTGTTGCTTTTCAATCGAAATTATTACCCCTTATTTTGAAATAAATATGTTGGTAAACACATGTTTCGCTATACATTTTCATTTCTTTCTGTCTAGAACGACTTACATGTCGTTTTCTGCAACTCATAACGACATACCGTTATCAAATAATGTACAAAGTTTGATATTCGATGAAATTTTAATTTTTTTGTGTTGAATTGCAGATATGGACACCGTGGATATGTTATGGATTCAGTTTGTTATCTAGTTGAATATGAGTAGTCAGCTGAAGGTGATTAGAAATGGAAATATGTAAGGAATGGCAAAGGGAAAACAACGTTTATTCTTATTTCGAAAACAATTTTTTGTGTGAACTTGTATGATAAAGTCAGAAAGATGTTGAAGGTCGATACAATGCTATACAAAATGGAGATTTCAACTCTTGTCCCTATAATGTCTAAGGCTCCAACAGTAAGAAAACTGGTCATGTTCGCTCCACTTGTAAGGGCCAACCAGCTGGTGGCTGGTAGAAAAACTTAAAGTTGTAATGTTATCGTGACTTGTAATATTATTATTTTGTACTTATTGGATGCTCAAAATGATTTAGTAGATTTTATAGTTATTGTGCTAACATCGCTTTTGTGTTATTGGAACAAAATAAAGTCATTTTAGGGTTGCCGTGTTTTTTTCATATTACAGACAAATGACTTTTATATCATTATAATTGACGTATATGTAGTTCGAGTATGAAAAATGCATAGATTCACATAACGACATCAAAATCGTTCCTGAGACAAAACGATATTGATGTCGTTCCAGTACGAAAATTGCATCGATTTACATAACGACATTGAAATCATTACTGAGGCACAAAATGAAATTGATGTTGTTCCAGTATGAAAAACACATTGCTTTACTGATTTTCATAACGACATTAAAGTCGTTATAGACCAATAAAATGGTATGAAAGTCGTTATATAAAAAACTTGCACATCGCACACAATATAGGGAGCCGTCGCATGCACGTCCAAGCCTTAGGCATGCGCTTGGATGATTTTTACTTTCACTTCAATTGAGTCCTCCAAGTAATTGCATCACATGTCCTTCCACTATATAGATGTTGTTTCTTTTCATATCAAACGAAAATGAAAGTGGTGTGTGCTGTCGTAGGGTTACAAATCACGTGTTTATAGTTATTTCCATAGGTAGTTGACTTAAATTCGGAAACCAGAATTTTTGTGTCGAGAATTAACCATGCGGCCGCATAGTTTAGAGGCTTGTAGTCATATAGAACAATTGAAAATGGCACTGGAGTTCCTTGAATCTCTTCTTGCGGCCGCATGGTATTAAAGCCATGCGACCGTATGGTCTTAAATAATTTTCACCGGATAGCCTTTAGTATTTTGGTCATATCTTTCTCTTCAGATATCCGATTGAGGCAATTCAATATGTATTGGAAAGCTAACTCAAAGGGTTATAACATTTCTTCAGATATCATCTTCCAATTCTATTGTTTTATATGTAAAAAATGGGTCTCAAATTGAGAATGAAAATTCGATGCATAACTTTTTGATTGGAAATTGATGTGTGATCACACTTTGACATCTTGTTTCAACTAATTGACCTCTAACACTCTCAAATCTTCATCGTGAGATTCCACATATCTTTTGATTATTTACATTTCAGTCCCCGAACTTTCATTTCCTTTCACTTTTGGCTCTTGTTCGCTTATTTCTTTCAAATTACGCAATATCCATATAATTGTCACCTAATCAAAATATGAACGTAATGAGTACATTTTAGCACAAAATAATTATACGAGCGCATAAAATAAAGAGGAAAAAAATATACATTTTACATTCCTATCAGAAAACTTTGTAGTGTTAAACCCACGAAATAACGTAATGACATCCATATCGTTTCAACACAAATTGGATGAGTTTGTATTTGTTTTAGTTGAACATGTAACTGAAACGACATGTATGTCATTTCTTTTCATATGAAATGACAATAATTTCTTTGTAGTATCAAACCCACGAAATAACGTAACGACATTCATATCGTTTCAGAACAAATTTGACGAGTTTGAACTCATTTAAGTTGAAAACGTAATTAAAACGACATATGTGTCGTTTCTTTTCACATGAAACGACAATTATATCGTTGTAGTTCAAATACACAAAATAACATAACGATATAGTTGTCGTTTCAGTACAAATTTGACGAGTTCAAAATCGTTACAGTTCAAATAATAACTATAACGACATTGATATCATTTCTTTTCATGTAAAACGACAACTATATCATTGTAGTGTCAAACACACGAAATAATATAACGATATCCATATNTTGTAGTGTCAAACACACGAAATAATATAACGATATTCATATCATTTCAGTTCAAATTTGACGATCGTTACAGTTCAAATAATAACTACAACGACATTTATATCGTTTTTTTCATATAAAATGACAACTATATCGTTATGCTTAAAAACGACAATTCGACCGTCCAGGATCAGTCAACATGCCTCCGACATATGTATGATGACCGAAAGAGGGCATCAAGTGGGTTGATAGCACTCGAATGACTCAGAAAGAGTGAACGAAGATACTTTCTTTCTATTCAAACAACTCAAAGGTGGTAGACAACTATGGAGCACGAATGTTCCCATCGTTTCTATTGAGTGAGATCGAACGCGCTTGATGACCTATTTTTATCGTCCTACGTACGACAGATGTATGTTGGGTGGCCGTGGACGGTTGAATCGTCATTTTTAAGTATAACGATATAGTTGTCGTTTCAGTATAAATTTGACGAGTTCGAAATTGTTACAGTTCAAATAAAAATTAAAACGACATTGATATTGTTTCTTTTAATGTAAAACGACAACTATATCGTTGTAGTGTCAAGCACACGAAATAACATATGGATGTCCATATCGTTTCAGTACAAATTTGACGAGTTTGAAATTGTTACAATTCAAATAATAA
>CAIGRT010148319.1:0-16524 GCA_903798405.1 Fraxinus platypoda | reverse complement strand
AAGAATTTTATCGTTCCGCATTTTACGTAAATAAAGGAAAATGAAATTAATTTTTGGTAACACCTCAAGATGAAAGAAATTTTGGAGCATTACAGCAGCCACCTTAGATTCATCGGCTGCAACCCCTATTTCTGATATTAGATGTCCGAGGTACTCTTATCTTTTTCTGCCCGAATAAGCACTTCTTCCGGTTGGCATGCAACTAGTTATCCACCAGAATCTGTAGGACCTTCCGCAAATGTTTCCGATGTTCCACTTATGTGCGACTATAAACAAGGATGTCGTCAAAGAAGACATATTTCCTGAGCTGCTCTCTAAGATGGTATTCATCAAGGACTGAAAGGTGGCTGTGCATTAGTCAAGCCAAAGGGCATGACGAGAAACTCATAATGTCCCTCGTGGGTTCGGAAAGTGGCTTTTGGAACGTCATCCGCCTTTACCCGAATATGATGATACCCAGACTCAAGGTCAATCTTCGTGAATATAGTCGCCCCATTCAACTCATCAAGTAACTCGTCGATGACTGGAATTGGGAACCTATACGGAACGGTGACCTTATTTAAAGCCTTATAATCCATGCAAAACCTCCAACTTCCATCTTTCTTTCTGACTAGGAGCACAGGACTTAAGAAAGGACTTGTACTACGCTGAATGATTCCTGCAGCCAGCATCTCTCGCACCAATTGCTCAATCTCATTTTTTTGAAAATGCGGGTATCGGTATGGTCGGACACTAACTGGCTCAGCTCCGATTTTCAAGATAATCGCATGATCCTGACTCCTCTGAGGGGGTAGCTAATTACGGTATTTGGAACCCTATGTCTCTGATACCATGTGAAATTAGGAGAGATTGGAAAAGATTCTCTTTCTCATTAATCAATTGGAAAAGCCGATACATATATATATACACACAAAACCTAAAACTATTTTAGGAAAGTACGTAAATAAGGAATCTAGAATTTAGCTAGCTATAGACAACTAATTACAATCTATAACAGGTTTAATTGGGCTAATGTTTCTAGGGCCTCCATGGGTAATTGAATTTCGGTCCTCCACTCTCTGGGCCACATCCATAATTTGCTCTAGGCCCACTGGTCGCAACAATTGGACCTCAGCCCTGATCTTTGGCTTAAGACCATTAAGGAAATTGCACTCCATCACTTCCTCAGGTAGCTCCGTCAGTGGCGATGCCAAGGTTTCAAACCGCCGGCGGTACTCCCTTACGGTGGAGCTTTGTCGGAGAGACAAAAATTGGGCACAGAGGGATCCTTCCTGCGATGAACGGAACCTCCGCAGTAATTGAACTCTAAGTTCTTCCCAATTCTTCATGGGCCGGCGCCATTCCTCCCATTTAAACCAGGCCAGTGCTTCGCCGTCAAGGCACACGGTGGCAGCCTCCACCTTCTCTTCCTCCGTAAGTCGATTAATGCTGAAATACCTCTACACGAAATACCCAGCTATCTGGGTCAGTACCTTCGAACACGGGCATCTTCAGCCGCCGTATTCGAGTGTCCCCTCGCCAATCGCCGCTCGGAATTCCTCCATTGTCGTGACTACCACTGGACTTCAATTGGGTCATCCCTGTGTCTGCAGAGCCAACTGATGTTGTGAGGTCCTTCTCCTTCCGTTCTCTTTCTTGACTGTTCCGAGAACTCAACAACAAATCGAATTTCTCCATCATTCCTGCCTGCATTAATTTGAATTCTGATTTTAGTGATTCCAGCCCAGAATGAAGCTCCTGGTGTCGGGATTCCATTATTTGCTCTAGCTCGCCCACTCAGTCTGATAGGGTCATGGTGCTTTGATAACAGATTGATAGGATCTCCACACAATCAGGCTTGGAAAAGAACAAATAACAGAAGGTAACTCTCTGTATTGATTGAAAAGAGGAATTACAAAATAAGGGAAACTGATATCAGCCTTTCGAGAGGGCTGCTCTCTCCATAGTGTGTTTCTATTTTACTTGGTAATTTATATCTACCCTCACCATTCTGTGTCTATTTATAGCTTGCTTGTAACCACTTTGTCTACCTCACCCTTCCCCTCTAACAGAATTTGTTATTGCCTTCCCTCTTTCCGTTCTTCTTATTCCTTCTAGAATACGTGTATTTTATTGGGGGCTTATCACCCTCTCCCTATACATTTGTCTCTTTAAAAGTCACACTAGCATAAAATTGTGGCCTCCCGAGCCTTCTTGATAATTCCATTAACTAACTAGCATTAACATCAGTGGTATTAACAATGTAAATCTCCATTCAATCACTTTATTCCAAATTAAGAACAAGCCATCCAAATAAAGAAGACATCAAAAAATATAAATTCCGCCCAATCCAAAATACAATAAAAAATATTTTACTCAACTGTCAGTATCAATTAGATGAGCTATTTGCAGATTTCAAAGATAAAGGACATTCGTCAAAAACCTCATTGACAACAAACAGGCAATAGTATTCCAAACACCATATGAGCACAGAGTCAGTAATACCTAAAAATCAGGATGTACAATTCGGAAATTATCGATATAATACAAGGAAATCACAAAATTGTTGGTTTCGGAAGCCCAAGAAGCACATAAACAAGGTGGAAGCGTGTATTTGAAAATTTTTACAACCACTTGTTCAAATAAAAAAACTGGGATTTGCTTATATTCATTCCTCTTCACTACCCTACTATAAGCCTCCAACTGCTGGATATTCTCAAATATTGTCCAAAAGCTGCAACACAAGTAGGTGAGCACCTTTACTCTTGGACTTGATCGAGTAGGGGATTGGATAAAACATGCGCTAAGGAAGGCAGCTAGTACAAGATTATTGTTTGGGTTGGGGAGGGGAGGGGAGGGGGGAGGGGGGGCAATTACCCCTTCTTCATGTATGAGTAGCCTCAATCTCCTCAAAACCCTGGTCTACTTAGTCTATATCCAGTCCAGTCCTTCTATATGTAACTCTAATATTACCCTTGAATAAATGGAGCTATCTAGGGGGACCTATGGACCCTTATAAATAAAACTCCAATGGACTGGATTGAGCTAGTACATGTTAACTCTTGTGCAACTGAGATCAATCCATTAATATTGAATCGTTCCACTAAAGGAACGTATTTCACTCTTAGATTACAAGCTTAATTAAAGAAGCAAGTACACCCGATAATAAATTAACAAAACTAGGCCCTAAGAATGATAAATCCAACAGTCAATCCTCATTGAATGTCAATAACTGGAGTAGATTGTCAAATGATTGTCTAGCCATTCTAATTTTACATTTTTCTATTTGGGTGGCATTTTTTTCTAGTCGAACTATAAATTTGTGATCCAATTAAACTGTTTACTTAATTACCGAGGGATTTATTAATCTAAGTCTTGAAAAACACCCCGTGTGAATACATGCTAAGCATTTAAAAGCCAAACTCTCCAAGTACCTATTGATCACATCAAAATATTACTTATTGATGCCTCAATGGGTCTGAGTAAGGAATCAGGGCTCAGTATCCACTTAGATTAAGATTGATTTTTTGCCGATCCAGTGAAATTTAGGGTGTTTGAGCCACATTATTTTGAAAGAATGTATTTTGGAATAATAGATTGATAGAGAATGTGTGGTTGAAAAAGAAGGAAAAATTATTGATGTGATGGAAATATTATTTTATTGAAGAATATGTGGTTGAAAATAAGTAGAAAAATGAGAATGAAAATTTTAATATGGCTCAAGCAGGGCCTTAGTTAATTGAATAGTCATCACACTAAATAAAATTTCAAATGGTGCTGTATACTCTTCTTTGGTTGCACTGACCGGGCTGACTAGCGTTTCTAAAGGGAAGTCACTAACTATAACCAAGACAATTCATTTAACTCAAAGAAAAAGCACCCAATTTTATTCACTGGTCATGGACACTAATTTAGGTTATGAATTACCTCTATTACGCAGAAATCAACTACGCACATAATTCATAATTGCACCCACAACAAGTCCTTAATATCTGCTCAACTAGAAATAGATTATCAACATATATTGATATTGTGGAATGCGTAAATAAATAACTTCTATTTTAGTAAATCAGAAAACATCTATATACGAGGAACATATCTCCTTTCTAGGGCACCATTCCAAACAAAAACTCCACAGAGGTCCTAGGTGCATGATCTACAAAAGTAAAGACATCTTATGCGAATAGAGTAAAATGTATCCGTCTGAAATAAAGTCAGCGCTCTAACAGACTAATGAGAGATGTCACTGGAATCTTACATTTTAAGTTTAAATGATCTATTCTGAAAATATCTTTGATGCAATAAGTTAATGAATCTTCAGGTTCAATAAATACAAGCTTAAACAGAATAACGGCGGCAGTTAATCTTGAAGTTAAGAAGTTCGAATAACTGATAAAAGAAAAATAGGCCATCTACTTACCCATCTGTAGGAACATCTGTGATAGTCAACTTCACAGGATGTAAAAGATGTGCAACTGTCTCCCAGAAACTACATATTTGCAAAAAAATAAAAATAAAATCATATTAATCCTCTGGCTTCTAAATGTTATACAATGTAAATCTAAGCAAACCAGGTGGAGTGTGCAATCTAAATGAACCAATACAAGAGGACAATATCTCAATTTTGAGCTATTTCATATAGATTCACTAAAACATTATTGACAACATAGTTTCACGGTCCCAACAGCAGAGAACATAAGTTAACGTTCTCACCAAATCTTATTCAGTGATCAGTAATTCAAAGCATTGATGTTACTCAATAACTCTAGCTTCAAGTTTGAGAGAGAGAGAGAGAGAGAGATTATGCAAATGAAAGTTCCAGGGAAACCAAAACCAAAAGAACTAATAATGTGAGTTGAAGGCTGAAAATCATGATACAAGTAAAAGATGGTTGAACCACATTCAAAAATCTAAACATTTATGGTAACTCTTTTCCATTAATAAGCATGTTCAAAAATACGTCACAAGAAGCTGATGCCCGAACTGCTAGTCATTTCATCTTTTATTGGTAAAAAGAAGCGTGAACCATGAAAAGAAAACCGTAAGGCAAGACAAAATTAAGAGAGTGCCATCCAAGTTTGCCTTAGCATTCAATGTTTGTGAATGGCAGAAAGACCGAAATAGTTTAACAAGACACAGCCTCAACCTAGGCATAACCATGACTGCAAGATACCAAGAAACAGGCACCCAAAAGATATCAAAACGTAAATTGAAGGCAGAATACGGATGCAGAAGAGCAGGAAATCTCAGAAGACTAGCATAAATATGTCTGCCCTTTTCTGAATGGAAAATATGAGAGTTAATCAAATCTTGATAATTGAAATCAACTGGAAATATACAAATATTAGTGAAGAAAAAAGCCCCATGAAGAACAATCAGCTAGTGATGCATGAAGAAAAAAATGCACAAAAATGGTGCTAACAGTTAGGTTTGATGCCATGTACTGGATCCTATATTACAAACAAGGTGACCAAAAACATTAAACATGTCACTTACGGGTCTGCACGATTCAGTCTACAAATTTCACAGTAAAAAATCTCTGGGGGATTTGGTAGAACACCATCCTTGGGTTTCTCAGGAATCACCACGCATGCTATATGCTGCCAGACATTACACCTAGGATCTTCGCACTGCAACAAGGTGTACACCGTAAAAATGATACCATCTGCCACAAAGGCCGGAAGAAAATATTTTGATTCATATACTTCTTATGGAAATATAAAACTGCCTGACATGGGGAAGCCGACATGATGCAATTCAAGAAATTATATGGAAATTCACTCAGTCAGAACTCCAACAGAAAAATGATAAGAAAGAATTATTAAGACCCATGTTTAGCAAAATATTAGGAGTGACAAGCAGCAATAATAGAAAGAGAGTCTACCAAACAAACCAATCATAGAAGTGAGAAAAGGAACAACTGGGAGCAATAAGGTGCATGGCAATGAATTAGTAATTAAAATGTAAATGTACTTTGATCATCGGATCAGTTGCTAATGTGCTTCTACAGAGGCAGCGGATCTTAGCCATTTGAATAGGATCTTCAGTTTCCTCTTCGAGTTTTGCATTACTGCTATCCGAAACACCTAGTGAGTTTGATGGTAAATCAGCTACCCCAGAAACATACATTTTCCTGAGAATATAAAAAAAGAAAGAAAGATAAAATGCATGATATCATTTACTGAAGATTAAAGAATATTACTCCACCCCTGAAACAACAGTCAATTTATTGCATATTGCTCTAATTCTGGTCCTCCAATTCTCTTTCCATTATCACCCCCACCTATTGTTTTTTATTTTATTTTCTTTCCAGTTGTTTCCTGGTTGAGATCAAAAATGTCAGTTGCGAGTACAATAGCATGGTTTCTCAACCTGGACCCTAAATGTTGGAAATCTAAATGATAAGAATAGTAACCCAGGCAACTGAACAAAATAAATGTGAAATAAATTAACGTTCCTCGTAGGCTTAATATGTACTGATAAGATAAAAATCCCACACCGATTAGGTATCAAATCACAAACCAACATATAAGGGCTTAAACTTCTACTCTTAACAAGGTTGACCTTTTAAGATGGAAGCCCAAGGTCTTGAAATAGTATCAAAGTCTAACAAACTCAAATGAGCAATTCTACCCATCTAGGAGCTCAAACAAGCCATCAGGGTTCCAAGATTTTTGTCGTCAAACGAGCCACCATCTTGCGGGGCATGTTAAGGGTAAAAATCCCACATGTCATATGTAAAAAATTAACCAATATATAAAGGCTTCTCATATATTATTGCAGCAAGCAAATATATAACAGTGACGCACCTGTAAGTATCATCAACTAGCTTTGCTACTACCTCTTTCCCCGCAGCATTTTTTGTGGCATAAAGTCCTGAAACTGTGAAATGTCATATATGAACGCTTCTGCAGATATAATGCGGTGACACACAAAAACCGCAGCAAACAGTGCACCCATAAAAGCAGAAGCAGACTATGTGAACCCACAAACATAAATGAAGAAAGGTGGTAGGTGAAGATCCCACAACCTTTGCCATTCACACAAACACGAGGATTTGATAGGGATGCTATGCACATCAAAAGAAATATGAAAGTTAAATTGAATTATGAGCTTCCACGGGCAAGTGTTCAAATCATCTGCTTTACATGCACTGCTCCTTTGCGGGGAAATTATAACTGATGCCTAAAATTTGCACGTGGAAATGGATGAATAAGCATGCAGCCAAATTACGCCCATAAACTTGTACATTAGAGATGCCCAACCCATGCAAGGTTTACATAACCTCATATAAAATTCACAAGATGAAAAGAAACCACCAATCTGAGTGTGGAAAATTGTTTCCACTTTCCCAGACTCAGAAAGTTATGAAAGGAATAGAAACTAATGCTTCGAGCACCAACGTATATGCTTGTTTACATTCACACGCACACATAGAGTGACGAAAAATCCGTCATTCCACACAAGATTTGTCATATTTTTGGAAGCCACATTCTCAAAAGGATAGCATGACATGTACCTTGGTCCATAATGAGGATGGCTAATATCCGATCAACTAGGTCCTACACCAAGCCAAATTGCAGACCAATCAGAAAATATCTACTTTTATTTAAACATGACAAAGAGCTAAAGGGGGTTACTGTTAATGCAAACAATAATTAGTGATGAATATATGAAATCCACCCTATTACAAAGTGTGTACAGTCACAGGAATGAATATTACAGCAGTATGAGAAAAATGGAACCCCGTTCTCGAAAAAAAATCCTCTAATAAACTCAGAGCAAGTACAATCGATCTTCCTCTACTACCAGGAGCTAGATATATTTTATAAAAGGAATTGAGACTATACACTTGATAAAAAAAAAAAATATTATATATATATATATATATATATATAGCATCCATAAAGCCAGATCTCCAAGGAGGTAGGACAATCAATCTTCATTTGCTGCAGGAGCTATGAAACAGGGACATGGTGTGCCGTTTACGTGTATGTGAACTGATACTTCTCAGACACTCTAAGGCATGTGTTGTCCATGCTGCAGTGTGCCTTATCTTTATACTTAAATTTCCAAAACTCAAGGGGCACTTGTTCGATGCGCCTTGTGATGTCAGGTATGTCCTTTTTTGTTTATATTCTTTATAATTCTGGAACATTTCCTCAACACATTGAGGATTGAAAAAACCCCAATTTGTAAATTTTGGAATACAAAATTAGAGAAAAAAAATTATATATTAAACCATTTGCGTAAAAATTCAATATGATGTTAAAAAATTCTACACACTTCATGCTGAATTGATTTTATAACTATTATAGCATTTCTCTTTCGCCAGCAATAGTAATATATAGTTTAACCAAAACTTATCTTAATACAACAAATAAACACTACTCTAGTTCAAAAGTATTGATTTTATTAATAAAAAAAAAAAAAAAAATTAAAAATTAAAAAGGCGTAAGAATAAAGATTAATAAATAAATGTAGAAATAAACAATATCAATAGTGTGTCTATGTCCCGCGTTTTCTAAAAATCACGTACTGCAAGTCTATGTCCTTGCTTATTTGATCAGTTTGATAAGGAATGAACACCAGACACGCAATGGGCTCCATTTTTAGGCTATAGCAAGCAAAATCAAGAAAAAAGGGACAGCCTGTGGTAGCTTCCCACTGTCTTTGAAGTTCCGTATTAGCCAGCCAAAAGATGAAGGGAAAGAGGCAACACAAGCTACTTATATTCACCAACACCAGCATTATTTCTGACATGTGTTCCTTTTATGAGAGATAAGGTGGAAGTAAGCTCTCCCTCTCTCACTTACAACATATTTCAACTGAAATAAGTTTTTTTTTTTTATAATTAATGAAACATATATTAAAAAAGGTCCGAGTATACTAGAAGTATACAAAAGGACAAAGGAGTCGAAGAATACAATGGTCCAACAACTCTACAGGCGAGCTGATGGAAAGAATACCCAAGCCCTTAACCCACTCAAACAATAATTGAAAGAATCTGCACTCCAGCTCCGGAGTAGAGGTCTCAGTATCCTCGAAATGTCTAGCATTTCTTTCCCTCCAAATACACCAAAAAATACAGTGGGGAACAACCCTCCACACCATGGAAGTCCTGCTACTACTACTAGACCCCTTCCAACATGAANAATTGAAAGAATCTGCACTCCAGCTCCGGAGTAGAGGTCTCAGTATCCTCGAAATGTCTAGCATTTCTTTCCCCCCAAATACACCAAAAAATACAGTGGGGAACAACCCCCCCCACCATGGAGGTCCTCCCACTACTCCTAGCCCCCTTCCAACATGAAAAAAGATCCAAAACTGTTTTTGGCATGACCCATTGGACCCCAAACAGCCCGAACACCAAATCCCACAATTCCCGAACAAGCTTACAGTGCAGAAGAATATGGTCATGACTCTCCCCACTCTCCCTACATAAACAACACCAATCTATCAAAATAAGGCCACGTTTGCGAAGGTTATCGATAGTCAAGATCTTCCCCAGTGCTGCAGTCCACGAAAAGAAGGCCACTCGAGGAGGCACCTTGGATCTCCATACACACTTCCAAGGGAAAAATGTAGGAAATGGGGAACTCAAGTAACGGTAGCAACTCTTGACAGTAAAGGCTGTAGAAGCCGGAGACCCCCAACTAATCAAATCATCCCCTGTACCTTGCACCTTAATAGAGTAGAGGAGATCCATAAAAGAGGAAATGGATTCCAACTCCCAATCCTGCACACTCCGAGTGAAGAGTACATTCCAGTGGAGCATACCATTAGAGTGAGACATGAGGGCGGCCACTGACACATTTCTATCTAGAGCAATAGAGAAAAGCTCCGGATAAACCTCCTTCAATGGCACATCACCACACCACCTATCAAGCCAGAATTTCACCCGAGATCCGTCCCCTACCAAATAAAACAAGTTTTTCGAGAACGAAGACCAGCCTTGGTGAATTAATTTCCATAGACTCACTCCATGAGAGTCCCTCACTTCCTTGGTACACCACCCCCCCAGTTGGTGCCATATTTGGCAGCCACCACTTGCTGCCAGAGAGCATCCCTCTCCCCACGAAAACGCCACAGCCACTTGCATAAAAGAGCCTTATTGAAACGTTGAAGGTCCTTCACCCCCAACCCTCCATACTGAACAGGCTCGCAAACCTGAGACCACGAGACTAGGTGAAACTTAGTCTCCTTCCCCATGCCAGACCAAAGAAAGTGCCTCTGTACCCTCTCTAAGCGATGTGCCACCCCAGCCGGAATAGGGAAGAGCGATAAGAAGTAAGTGGGTAAACTAGAGAGAATGCTCTTAATTAAAGTCACCTTCCCACCTTTCGATAAATAAAGACGTTTCCATCCTGCTTGGCGCTTCTCCTTACGCTCAATAATTGGATTCCAAATCGATTTGGCCTTAAAAGAAGTGCCCAAAGGCATCCCCAGATATTTCATAGGGAGATACGCCGTTTGACAACCCAAGATGTGAGCTAAGTCCTCCAAATTAGGGACCTCGCCCACAGGAACCATCTCAGACTTACCCAAATTAATCTTCAGCCTAGAGACCGCCTCAAACCATAGAAAAACAGATCGCAAATGCTCTACTTTAATCGGATCAGCATCACAAAAAATCAAAGTATCATCCGCAAACAACAGATGAGAGATCCATACCTGTTGATCATGAGGGGACCCCACCATGAAACCTGAAAAAAGACCTCCGCGAACAGCACGGTCCATCATTCGACTAAGAGCCTCCATAACAATAACAAAAAGTAAGGGGGATAACGGGTCCCCTTGCCTTAGGCCCCTCGAACTTGCGAAAAAACCGTTCGGACTACCATTGATGAGGATGGAAAACCGAACCGTAGAGATGCAGAAACGAATCCACGAAATCCATAACTGCGAAAAACCGCATCTCCGAAGCAAGTAAAGTAGGAACTCCCAATTAACATGATCATATGCTTTTTCCACATCAAGTTTGCATAAAACACCAGGCTCCCCCTTCTTCAATCTACTATCCAGGCATTCACTAGCTATAAGAACCGAGTCCATAATCTGTCTCCCCTGGACAAAAGCGTTCCGAGATTTTGAGATTATCTTTGGCAGCACCACTCTCAACCTGTTAGCCAAGATTTTAGCTAAGATCTTGTATAACCCGCTCACAAGACTGATAGGACGAAAATCCTTCACCTCTACCGCCCCCACCTTTTTAGGAATAAGGGCGAGGAAAGTGGCATTGAGACTTTTTTCAAAGGATCCAGACACATGGAAAGCCCTCAACACAACCATGATGTCCGAACGAACAACAGCCCAACAGACTTGAAAGAATGCCATAGAGAAACCATCTGGTCCTGAAGCTTTATCTCCATTGAACCCTTGAATAATTCCCAACACTTCCTCCTCCTCAAAGGTTCTCCCTAACCAAACCGAATCCTCCGTTGATATCATAGAAAAATCAAGGCCATCTAGCATCGGTCTCGTAGACTCTCCTTCCTGGTATAAGTCTTGGTAGAACTGAGTGATCCCCGTCGAAATTGCCTCTTGATCAGTAGTCAAGACTCCATTAATCATCAGAGAAGAGATGGAGTTGTACCTGCGATGTGAATTAGCAATACGATGAAAAAACTTAGTATAAAATAGTGGAAGAACGTTGGTTTCGGCTCGAGATTTCTGGCGCCAACTAATCTCCTCTTGCAGAAACGACCTTTCAATCTCCTCCACAAGCCTAGTCTTCTGAGCTCTCTCTTCACTAGACAAAGGACGTAATTCTGCCTCCCCATCCAGCACATTAAGTTCAGACATAGCCTGCCTCCTCCTATCCTGAACATTACCAAAGACCTCCACATTCCATTTTTTCAAGTCAAGCTTGAGAGCTTTCAATTTCCTAGCCAGAATGAAGCTAGGGGTGCCTTCAAAATGATACGACTCCCACCACCCTTTCACTCGATCCACAAACCCATCCGATTTCAACCACATATTTTCAAAACGAAAGGGTCTCTTACCCCTAGAAAAATCTCCACACTCCAGCATAATAGGAAAATGATCAGACAATAGTCTAGAGAGACGCTTTTGATGGATAGTAGGAAAATGATCTTCCCAATCCGTTGAGTACAAAAATCTATCTAGACGGGACATGGAGACATCCCTCCGATTATTGGACCAAGTGAAACTGCCTCCCTCCAAAGGAATATCCCGTAGCCCAAAATGAGAAATCTTCAGGCTTTTTAGGACGTATCGAGAAGAGAACACCTCCCCCCCTAATCTCTCTGTAGGAAAGCGAATAACATTAAAGTCCCCTCCAACACACCACGGGATACCCCACCAAGTAGCCAAACCCGCCAACTCATCCCACATTAAAGACCTCTCCCTATCAGTTTGTGGTCCATAAACACCAGAAAAAACCCATTCGAACTGATCAATGACTCCCCTAAATCTGCACGAAACCGAAAAATCTCCCACAACTTCATCAATTTTCTCCACCACCCTTCGATCCCACATCAGCAAAATACCCCCAGAGGCACCAATAGATCCAAGAAACAACCAGTCCACATGATGAATACCCCACAAGCTACGAACCAGTCGTCTGGACACCAGTTCGATCTTAGTCTCCTGAAGGCAGATAATATCAGCCCCCCTTGCTTAATGAAACTTCTAACCTGGAGCCTCTTGTCCCTATCATTGAGCCCACGAACATTCCAAGAAAGAATTTTTACATTCATTGGGTTAACATCAAGACCCTATCCCCGTTGCATCCTCTACTACGTGACACCCCCTATCATAATTGATTGAACTCACCAGTGCTTTTAACTCCCTGCATCCCTTCCTCCCTGATCTGCCCGGCTTAACTGAGGCTTCCCCCCCACTTACAGAGTCAATGCGGCGAGAGTCGATGGATTTCAGAAGAGCAAGGACTTCCTCCTCGCACCCCTCATAAGAAGCCCCCAGAAATTTTCCAAAATGGTGATATTTGCCCAATACCCATTTCGACGGAGGAGAACCGCATTTATCCTCACCCAGCTCAGATGTCCCTGCCATAACAACTCCAACATCCCTTGGAACTACTGACCCTTTCAAATTGCCCCCTTCTGGAGGAACTTCTACGGCCAAAGAAAGTACCTCCAACCCAACATGCAACCACACCATCCCCCATAGAGAACTCCGAATCAGCCCCTACAGCAGACTCCCCCTCATCATCCCCTTCATCGCCACTAACCCCATCCGAAACCCCATAACCACCCCCTGCACACATCAACTTCCCCAACTCACCTGAAGTCACAGGCTCCAATGTCTGAGACTCACCCAAGTACGGACGAAGGAGAGAAACAGGGATGGACAGTCGTCGCCCATCTCTCAGCTCAAGAACCCAGTCCAAAGACGATCCCCACGCTCGCATCACGCACTCGCCGGGATATGGGACCAAACCCGCGACTTCCATATCCGAGGTCAACGCCGGCTTCGGACCGTTTGGAATAGAAGTCGATACCTTCGCTGGAGCACTTGACAGTGGATTCAACGCAGATCCCTTCAGAGAGCTTCGAATCGGTGCCATGGGTCTAAGGCCAAATTGATTCTGAATTGATTTGGCCTTTGAGACGGATTTAGGCCTCCACACAAATTTTGCTTTGGGCTTTTGAAATCGCATACGAGGGCGTGATCCATTGGGCTTCAAGTCAATTCCAGAATTAGGCCCACAAGGGTGCACCTCTGGGCCTTGCTTGGGTCCAATAATATTAGCTTGCTTAACCCCCCAAGCCCCATCCAGCCCATGCTCAATTTGGATATTCAACCATAATTGTAACCTCCCCGTCTCTGTCCCCGAACTGTCAGAATTACAGGTTGCCATATTAAGCGAAATCTTTTCCATTTTCGGCTAAAGATCCTGCACGATCTTCGTACTGTCCCCCAAATTAATTACCGCCTGCTTTCCTTTAATATCGCCGGCCGGTAAGGCGGTGGAAGACGCCGCCGCAGCATACAGAACTTTTCCGGCTTCATTTGTCTGTTGTTTCACCAGAGCAGGATAAGTCCCCAGAACACCATGCTTGACCTCAGGGGCACAATGTCGGCGTAACTCCACCCCAAACCCACGCCAACCATCACCATTTCTCCCCTCTGGAATAATAATAGCACCCTTGCGTCCTCGTCTATGGATTTCCTGAATAGAAATAAACTTGCCTTTCCGGTTAGAGCAGCGTTGCAAGAGGATAACAACATCACCCACCCGAAAAGTTCTGACGAAGGACTCAATGTATGGTTTAGAGATGGGATCATCAATGGCACCAGCCACTCTATTGGCACATCCTCTCCCCATAACCACTGAGCGGACAATGTCCCTTCCCAACTCATTTATACGTATTCTGTGAACCCCTCCTCCTTCAAAAATGAATTCGAAAGTTTTAAATTCAATGGATAAAAAACGAGCTCCTCCCATTTTCGAAGAGGTTTCTCTCATGGAACAACTTTAATGGAGAGGAATCTAAATATTTTGGAAGAGAAACGTGCAAAGTTTTGCAGCCATTGTCTTTTGTATTCATTCATAACTTGGTAGTAGACACTATCAGTTTTTTCTTCCTGATAATACTAAGCGATCCATGGAATAGTGGGATGTCTAACCTGTTTCCTTCCCTGCTTTGAAAGCCCTAGCTGCGTAAGAATATCCTTAAGCTCCTTTATCCTAAAATATGCTAATTTGTCCTACAAGAATTAGAAAAACCATTAGCAGAAACGTTGCAGAAAAGTGAATGATTTTACAGAATTTGGCATGCATAAAAATGACACCCTATCTCTAATTACTAAAAGATAACAGCAGAGTGAGCCAGCGAGGCCCAGAAACATTAAGTAACACAGGATGTCACACACCGCCATGAAAAACATGAAATAAATGTTTATCAAATTATAGATATGATCATTCTTTTCTTATATGAATTGAACGTTCTGGCCATTGTCATTCTTGTGTTACACAAACTGATCCCCATTCATCAATACTCCTTCGCTGAATTCATCAAACAGAAAAATAAATCTTTGTTAGTCACTACTGTAAGATCATAGAGGAAATTTTTGCTGCCAGAAAAAATATTGGTAGCTGAACATTAAAATAAAGAATCTCATCTTGAAGTTCACAATTCCAAACAGAATACAGTTTTTTCATTTTCCACCTAATTATTAAACACTAAAAAAAATCTGTGACGCCAGTGATTGTTGAACCATATAGGGAACCGAATTTTGAACAAAACACACAAATATTCCGTCACCTCAAAATAATAGACCATTGCATACAGAAATTAATTGAAGTAACATTAAGAAATTAAACTAAATATACCTTGCAACTAGTCACCAAGTCCATCTCTTTACAATTTAATTCAGGAAAACAGTGATTGGCCTTTTCTTATCAACACTCCCTCTGATCAGAAAATGAAAATGATTGATCATCAAAACTACATCAAATTAGCTTAATTTATTCAAAAAATTAAGTCGTCAAGTTATATATTCGTGCATGCATGTGTGTATGAGCGGTGAGAGATAGATTGATCGGATACCTCACGGTGATTCCTACTCTCTCCCTCTCGGTGGTCTGTCGAATTTTTGGCCCAACCCTGTGGAAGATGAAGCTGCCCACTCCCGGACGTGTCGTCGGTTTATTAATTCCGGTGTGCGGCCGCCAACGCGCCCGGGTTTTGATCTGTCTTCCTACTGTTCAGTGTTCCTTGGGTGGGACACTCAGTGGGTGACGTGAAGCGGTGAAGGTCTCGGTGATGGCATAAACTCTTGTGTATAAGGAAGGCTATTTGGTCCGTTGATTTGAGAGAATTTGATTTGTATCACTCAATATTTGGCAAAGTAGTAAATGCTATTTGACCTCTATTGGCCTGAACATCACTTTATGATATTGAGGTCCATCGCATTTAATAGATTTTACGTTTGATTGTGCTGAACATCGATTTATGTGATATTAAGGTCCATCGCATTTAATAGATTTTACGTTATTTTAAATGTGAGTCATATTTCTACTTTCAAGATGATCTGTCAATGAATGATATGTCACGTAGACAAGTCATAAAATAAAAATTACAATTTTTAATACGGTAATTGGCACCATATCCCCTAACCTTTGCCTATTTTATGAATTACCCTCTTAACTTTTCATTTCAACGTAAAATTCCCTTAGTTTAGAGGCTTTAGCCAAATGTTGGGGAAGATCCCTCCATTAGAAGGGATTTTGAAGGTCAAAATGAATAAAAATATCAAGGGCATTTTTGTATCGTCATCTTCACATATTTTCTTAGATCATATTTATTTAAAAGAAAAGGTGGGAGAAAATCAACAAAAGAAATCTACTTAGAAACCCCAATAATCCACCAAAAAAATCCAAAATCATAACACGATGTTCATGTTTTTGTACACACGAGAAGTCTCTACACGCCATTGTACCGAAATTTTAGCATAGGTAAGTTGAATTTTCACGTTTTTCGATCAATGATTAGACAAATAAGTTGATATTTTGATGTGATCCAGGATGTCGTTGCAACGAACACAAGCCCGAAC
>CAIGRT010148317.1:0-13693 GCA_903798405.1 Fraxinus platypoda | reverse complement strand
ACTCAGTTTTTAAATTGCTAATGATGTGAACGCTAAGTGGAAAATAGATTGCCGCATATGCAATTTCTTCGCCACGTTAGAAAATTCGTCAAATTTTTAATCGTCCATTGAGTTAGTGATGGATTAGATTACATTTTGCAAAACTCAATGACTAACGAGGAAATTTTTTAAAGTTCGGTGACCCCTTGAAAATATTACGCAAGGTTCAATGATCAATTGGGTAATTAGCCCATTCAATTGGGTAATTAACCCATTCACCTCGTGAGTTTTTAGATGGGTTGGACTTTGTGTATATTTTGCTAAGCATAAAACTTTGTGAAGGGCATGTTTGGGGGTTTTTTCCAACGACTCTGAAAGTTTTTTTATATAAAAAAAATTATATATATGTACATATGTAAAAAATGAATGAATGTGTAAACAATATTGAGTAAACATGTATGTCACTTAGTGAGATTTTTAATTTTTAATTTTTTGTATTAATTCATTTTACTCATAAGTGATATTTTACATATAAGTAATTTTTTATATATACAATACATTTTAAATTAAAATTAAAATATCTAAATTTTAAATTTTATATAATTTTTTTCACTTGAACATAAATTTTATAATTATAAGTTAAGTTTGTATTTATAAGTAATTTTGTACACATAAATGAATTTTTTTACTTATAACTTCTTATATTTCATAATTGGATTTTTGACATATTAGTAGTATTTTTACTTTATAAGCAATTTTTTACATGAAAGTGAAATTTTTATTTTATAAGTGAGTTTTTACTTGCAAGTAACTTTTTTAGTTAGAAAGTTATTTTTTTCCCAATCTTGCTACATGTACATCTTTCTTTACACCTTGGTTTACCTAATTTGCACTTGGNCACATCACCTTTCACATTTCACACATTTAATCAAACCATCATCCATCTGCCACATCATTCATCTGTAAACCAAGTGGTAAAGGAGGTGGTACAAATAGCTTAACTCATTTTTTTCTTAGAAGTAAAAATTTTAATTATTGTATTTTTATTTATAAGATTTTTTTTAAAAATATAATTGATTTTTGGTCTTGTAAAATAATTGTTTTAAAAGGGTAAAATTGAAATAAAATTTGTAAAAGACCAAAAAATATAACTCAAATTATACCATACTGATTTTGGGTAGTTTTCAATATTGCACAAATAAACTAACAAACACTGATTTTTCCAACCTCTTATTAATGGTACCATCTGGAAAAGTCAAAATCAATATTTAAAAAAAAAAAAAAAACAATCTTTCAAGCAAGCCTTAATAAAGTTTCAAACAGTCGAAACACCATTTTTAATTTTAAATAGTTATAAACATTAAGAAATCCTTTATTTCACTTTTACCAACAATTATTTATTGTTTTCACTAAGATTTTAATTAATTTATATATTTTAAGATGTCAATAGCTAAAACATTTAATCCAGATTTAACCCCAAGTGCTATTCGTGCCAAACACCGATTAAATAAAAGTTACTGTCTATAGCATGATATATGTGCCTTATAAGTTTGATGCATTTGTGTTTTCCTCAACTCTTGAACCCACATTAATAAAAATGCACTAAGTCTGAATTTTTTCTCTTGATCAGCTGAGCAATGCCAGTAGAGTTCCGCAGCCTCAGATGATATATTTTCAAGTTTTGACAAGAATTTATGCATTGGATAGGTACCAACACAAATATTAGGCAATTCTTTAAATCATTATTGGTTAGTATATGTTACATTTAAGAAAGTGATATTTGAGCACTTTGATCAACATCTAAGAATCAAGTAACATGATAATATAAAATCATACAGCACTTATTGAACACTTGTGCAAAATTCACATTTGCAGTTAAGAGGAAGGGCAAGTTATCGGCAACACTTCTAGAGCTGTTTAAACATATTACTCATAATCGGACATGATGGCGACGACACGATACAAATTTCAGTTAAAAACAGAAACAAGAATGTGCAAAATGGCTTTTTTTGGCTGTGTAGGGGGAAAGATAGTGATTGGCTATCTCTGAAGTTTTCTCCGCAGGAACAAATATTTGTGTTTTGCCAGAAGCTATTCTGTTCCCTGTTACACTGGCATAGAATTGGCTGCGGTACGCTGGTACAAAGACATCACTTTGTGAGCATATGTTGAAGTCGATGAATTGTTCATATTCACGACCCTCTGCGCCCATGAATTTTGCCCTCTCATATGCGGGCACAATTGCATCCTATTTCAATTTCAAAGGCATACAGTGAAGTTACTGAACTGAGAACACAAAATAAAGAAACGACTGGTTAATCAGTAAAGAAGTTATGCAATTTAGTTAAAATGGATTCTAGAAGTTTTTTAAAAATTATCCATTAGCAGGATCATTTGAATTCGATCGTACATTAAAAAGTTCATCTTTCTTCAATTGATATACAAGAAATGTAGAGAAACCTCCACGTGGGATCATTTGAAGCAGCAGTTTTTGTAGGATGACAAGAAGAGCACGAACTAAGATAAGCATTAAATGCAGATGGGCACATAATGAAATTAAAAGCTATAATATCTTCTACTAAGATTCAGAATACAAGAGCAGACATTACCTTTGTAAATGTGTTGGGGAAAATATCCCTCAATGCATCAAGCCTACTATGCCATCCAGTTTGAGTCAAGTATATCGTTGTTTCCTTGTGAAAACCAATCTTCTTGAGAAATTCACCAATTTCTTCAGCATTATAACAACATTTACTTGAAACAACATTTTCATGGCACCTCTTCTTTCCCAACATATCAAACCTCAAGTCCACTGCCACAAAGCGCCCACCCATTTTCTGGCTCATGCTCCGTAGTGTCCCAACCATTGAATCAACAAATTCAGTCAAATCCGATTGCAGCTTGAGACTTCCAAATGAAGCCAGGCATTGGTATGCATTTGAGCGCATGGTTTCTTTCGACTTTTCCAGAGATGACACATCAAAGTAAGTTGCAAGCCTCAAGTTTCTTTTAGTCCTAAATATGGGTTCGATTGTAGAAGTAATGAAATCCTCGGACACCCTATTAGGGACTCTTACAGCAGTGACTTTCATGCTTGATATTTCAGCAGGCTTAACCTTGGCTACTTGGACTACTCCATCCAGGCTTGCCACAAACTTCTCGACATCATAAATTTCTCCAAAGTCTCTGAAACGGATTCAAATATGATAGAACTTTTGTTAAGAGTTTTCTTTATAACTTTCTTTTACTAGGTTCGTGAAACACGCACTCCATCAAATAGTAAGCATATCAAATGAAACGAAATTCAGAGAACAATAACCGTGTTATGGATTCAACCTAAGATTTCATTGCCGGTGAACATTGATTATATTAATTCATTTTGATATTCACAAGACTCTTTTTTTGATGTTAAAGTTTTTGTAGCATTATATATGAGACATTAGTCTGATTAAATATTGATGGCTCTGACATATTCTTTGGACCATCAACAATCTAAAAGAAAATATAATTGTAGATTCTAGTTGATATGTGCAAGGACAGACCTTTTCTCCTCTAGTTTGTTTCCTTTGATGTCAGGAAGCGCAAGTGTTGCTCCAAGATGCCTAGCCACTACCACAGCATTTGCAATCTGATAGACAATAAGAAAAAGTGGATAATAATGGACATTCTTTCACACAACATGACTAAAAACAAATATGTATTCAGAAGAGTTGAAACTTTTTGCTGCTTAAACATTATTTAAAATTTGCCTAGGGAGATCATTGGTCTGACTGAATCAACCTGATTACCAGATTACGTTCCTTGAAAAGCTTTTGGCTTAGTATCCCTTGTATCAGAAAGAGATTTTTGTTCATAAAAACAAAATTGCAGTGCAAATTGGTGGTCAGGACTGTCTGTTTCACATATATGTCTTCATACAGTCATAATAATCAGGGACTTGATCTAATAGTCGAGAATCTAGTTATAAACTCGTAGTCTGGCATCAAGTCCCCATGTTGTCATCAACAACCTACCTTTATCCCACAACTCAAACAAACAAATAAAAGAGAGGAAAGAGGAAAACAACAAGCATGATTTTCAAGTAATAATAAATTCCTAGCTGTGCCAAGCAGGCCCAAAACAACCAATTTTTTCTAATAAAAAAGGGCCCACACATGCGACAGGTTATTTGCCCAGCTGGCCAAGGATTTTTCCCAGTAAACAGGCAGTGCTGATATAGAAGGTTGGCCAAACCCACTTTATACATCTCATAAATATTACATAATATCCCCTTTTTTTCTCAGAACCTCAAAATTAAAAAAGTGAAGGAAAAATAGCGTACCTGTGAAGCATGGTGCTCCGGGCCATTATATAAAGAAAAAAAGACATATCCACTGGACTGCTTTTCTTCTGCAAAGGGAACAGAAAAGATGAAGAATGAAGCAACAGCTACAACTAAAAGTTTCTGCAAAATGTATGTCATATTTAAGGACTTACTGAATGAGGGGATTTTCCAGCATGGTTTTGGTACTTCATTATGTTCTTTAAACGGACCGTAACTATTTTCATTCAGCTTAACCCCTTGTGTATTGCTTGCATTTTGTTGGTTGATCCTCTGAGATGGCTGTACTGGTTCCTGCAAAAAATATGAAATTTTGAACCTATTTGAGCAACATATTCTGTTTTCAGTTAAGAACATTTAATTTATATACGTGAAGTTTTCAAATCTTTTGTTCACTCCTCTGTGCTCCCTCCGTTCTTACCACGTAATAACTTGTTGTGACTCATTTTTATAATTAAAATGACATTTAATGGATTCAAATTGATAAATTTTCATTTCCTTATATTTGTAAATAGAAGTTTTATTTCCTATAAAGAAATCAGAATGAATCAAAACAGTAATGAAATGGTTGAAGTTAATTATTCTTCTTCTTCTAATTACTTCAATCCGAAAATATACTAACTTTAAAACTAATCTTATCCATCAGGTAATGAAAGGAAAAAAAAAACAAAAAACAAAATTTTGGCTTCTACTTTACACTCTTCAGTTTTAGACCAAGTATATTATCACATAAACTGTTGGCCAGAAGCTCTGGAGTAGCGATATTGTTTAAGAAAACACAATATCAGGAAAATAAGATCAAAGGCATAAATTGAATAGAATTAATTTATGAGCTTCAGTTTAAAAGATGGTGGAGTATTTGTGTGTAGATCTAGTAAACTGACACTGCACAGATTGTGGAATATAACCACGCCTCAATCATTGAGTTGAATATAGAATAATAAATTTTAGAAAAAACCTACCAGAAATGGATCGATATGGTCTTTTTTTACCATATTCCCAAGCATTATGAACATAGAAAATGTTAGTATGGCTCCCAACACCTGCCTTAAATCTACTGCCATTTTTTTTTTCTCTGACCTCTCTTCTCTGTTTCTCAAGTTTTCTCTCTCTCTGTGTGTACATATAATATTACTCCCCCCCCATATATATATGCAGGTTCTCTCTCTTTTTAGATTTTGTCTGTTTATCAGCCATTAGAGAAGGACAGTGCTCACCGCCTGAAAATAGGCTGGACAGCAGAAAACACCAGAAAGAGGCTTAAATTTGAGAAGAAGACAATTAAGACAGCTAGGAAATGCATGCAATGCACTCACAGAGGAAGAAAATCCAAACGGTGGCAGATAACTTTTCCCCCATAAAACTAGTTAGTATTCTTTACGCAAGGGAGAGTAGATGGCTATGCCAAATGGAAGAGTAATTTGTGAGGGCATTGCTAGAGTCACTGACTAGCCACACCACGACTCTTTCCATTCTATTATTTCCTTTGTATTTGATGCCAATAGCGGGTTTCGTTAATTCGTTTATTTGATAATGAGATAGTGTAATGTATTAATTGATTTATTGTCAAGGAAAGAAGGCTATTTCTTGGGTGTATGTATAAAACATAATTTTTCATTGTGTAACCAGTGAACATGTAGTAGTCGCACAGTATATAGACGTGTGAGCACGTACAAACTTGGGTGTCTTACCAACACATGTATGCAAATGGTTCAATAAAGCTCAAGATATAAAGTATTTTGCCACATATATGTAGAGGAATCAATGCCATGTGATGCTTATGTACAACAAAGAACATTTCATTGTGAAAATAATTGTTAAGAGCTAAAAGGCACGCATCATCTGCATGTACTTAATGAAATTAGTAAAAATTAAATTGTCTCAAGTATCCAATTCATGAGATTAATTTTTAGGGTAAATTAGCTCTATATTGCCTTGCTTTAATTTTATTTGGCTTTCTTTTCCAAAATTGCTTTAGATGTTTCTCATTACTATTCCATTAGAAGAAGAATGTGTGTGTTTATTCATAAACTAAGGGATCTGTCACTCTACTACATCACAAGCAGTTGGCTACAGCAATCCCCATCCGTATGAATGTCACATTCAGACGGGTCTTAAGGTCTACTGACGCCTGGCATCTCTCTTTTGTACTTTCTTCTGTGCATAAGACACCTAGTTTTACGGAGGAGGTCTCCTTTTAATTATAAAGAAATGGAATGAATTCAGCCAAATGAATGCATTAACAAACATGAAAATTCTCATTAATGTCAGCATCGAGTTATTAAGATATGAAATATCACTATGGATTCAATAGAAGGGTTATTCTAGAATTGTAAAGCTTATTTCTCCAATTAAAATCAGTGATGATTGTTAAAGTTTAAATAATAATTGTTATCTGTCCTTAGATGTTATTATAAAACTTATAAGGAAAAAAATGGACAAGGAAAGTTTAATTATTATTTATCACCTTTTATCAAACCTCCTTTCTTTGCGATGATTATAATGCAAGCAATGAACTTTGTGTCAAGATATCATGTTCTATGGAAATACAAACATATGTTGTGTAAACAGCAATAATTTTGAAGCATTCTTTCTATCTCAAAATCACACACTATCACTCGTGAAATGGTTTAGTTGTTAATTTGTATCCCTTTCTTTAGAATACATTGTACTTTAGTTATGGAAAATACCACTTTCTACCTAATTACTTCTGAGATACTCAAAGTACAGGTAAGGTGGACTCAGCAGCATTCAACAATCTTAAAGAAAAAGGAAGCTAAATCCTATCTATTATGCTATCCAATTCAGTCTAATACCGGGTACCAAAATGCCCTTAAGGTAGAATTACTAGAGTTCTTATTGGGAAATTTGTAAAGGATTTTAGAATTCTGTAGAAGCCAGATTATGCTCAGCCTTGAACTTTTAGACAAATGCTGTTTCAGTCTCTATACTTCTATTTATTGGATGTTGATTGATTTTTAATAAATGATTACGGATATCATACAAATGCCATATATTAGATTTTACGGGAACAAACCTCTCTATTTCTTCATTTTTTGTCTAATGAGTTATTTACCTATTATTTAGGAAGGGAAAGAAAGGCAACATTCTCTCCTTTTCTTTTTTTTCTTGGACAAAAGTTTGAAAAGCATAGAATTATTCTCTTCATGTAAAATATCTCTTCTTATAGATACATGTTAAAGAGTAAAGTTATATGTCTCCTCTCTAACAGCTTAAGTTTTTCGATGAAATTGTTCAACGTGATATCAAAGTATCTAAATGTCTTTAGTTCTAAGTCTCACTATAACCTACTTAAGAAAATTGTGCAAATGTCAAACCGTTGATGAATAGATGAATCGGACCTACACATTGGGGGGGTGGGGGGGGTGTTAAATATTAAATCTAAAAAATAAATGCATCTTTTGTCTAACAACTTAAGCTTTAGAAAAAAGTGGTTCAAAACATAAATAGCCAAGCTTGCTAGTTCTACATCTAAGTCACAATTAGCATGGCCAAACTTATAGTTTTCCATTATGCTTGAACGGGTAGTATAGATGTATGTTTGCGCGCGCACTTTTAGTGTTGTACCAACACAAAATTGCAAATGGTTGTATTGTTTGAAGCTAAATGGAACATAAAGCATATAGCTATACATGGAGGCATTGTTTAAAAAGGCTTATTTGGGTATCTAGGCACTTTATCATTTTTAGGCGAGGCATAAGCTTTGAGGCGCCTGGAGGTTTAAGCCTCAAGACAAACCAATAAATATATAAAATGATGTAAAAATGCTAAAATATGCTCATATAAATCATAACAATCTTAAAAATCTGTAATAAAATATCAAATTTGGAAGTCAAGCTCGCAAACAACAATAAAATATATTAATAAAATATCAATTAAGCTCTCAAGTGTTAGTAATCACAAAATAAACCTATAATAGAATCTTTAATGGAATCATTAATGTCATCCTCCTCATCACTATTAGTTTCTTCTTTCTTTGCCATCATTCTCCACTAGCTATCGTGTATTCTCCTTCCCCTTCCCTTTCGTGTAAAGACAGAAAAGGAAAATAAATGGACTTATAAAACTTCCCAGATTATGAATAAATTGCCCAAAAAGCCAAGGCTGATAACAAAATGTACACAAAACGCAAGACAAACAGGCTAACAATTTAGGCCCCTTGAGGCTTAGGCATAAGCCTCACAAATGTGCCTCAAGGTTTATTATTTTGTGAGAGGGAGGACGTTGTGGAATATTAGTTTGTCCCTTTTTCGCAAGGAATTTTTTAGATCTTCATTAATCATTTATGTTACTTAATTCCACTTATGGGTTCCTGTAATTTGCAATTAATTAAAATGAATTCCAATTGATTCATTATATTAAATAAAAGGAAGATGAAGAAAAAGAAAACACGTGCAAGAAAGCTAAAAAATGTGGCTTGAAATTTTTTTTAACGAACTTAATGGTTACGAAGATAAGTGCACATAACGTCTACGTGTAATTTTTTTTAATATTTTTTCAATGAGGGAGTCTAATGTTTAACTAGGTGATTATAACGTTTGTCTAACAATAGTTTATTCGTGAGTATTTTATGGTCAATTTATTCTATGTCACCTTGGTTTAATTAGGCTTTCTTTAAAGAAATCATCATCAACATTTTAAGAACAAGAATTTAAAAAAAAAAAAATCCAGAAAATTCTGGGATTTTCATAGCTTGCTTCGCCGACATAGTAGAAAAATCTAGACAATCTTTTGATATTATCATCACCGCCATACTAGAAGATTCGGCACTGCCATTAACGCGCGCGCGTGTGTATATATATTTTTGTGTGTGTGTGTGTGTGTGTATGTATGCATGTATGTATGTATATGTATATGTATATGTGTGTATGTGTAGAAATCCCGTGAATTAATCTCTGAAATATGAGATTGATTATGTATAATTGTACAATCTTATTTAGATTAGGAAATTTTTTTCCATGTTTAAATAGTTGCCTTATTTAGTTCATGTTTGGATTCTATATATTGTGATTTGTAAAGATTAATACATATGAATAAAGAAAATATTTATTCTCTGTGTGTTCCAATTTACATGGTATCAGACTAAGTCGTTTCTGACCTAGCCATCAACTGCCAATGGAAGAACAAACAGAAAACAGCAATCAGTCGAAGACACCCGAGCCTCAAATCAGTTAGGTAGAATCCCTCTAGTCCATGGGCTCAGGTGGAATGGACAACACATCATTCCAGTTAACCGTGGAGAAATTGAACGGGAAAAATTATCGAGAATGGGCTCAATCAATTAAGCTCATTCTCGACGAGAAAGGAAAACTAGGGTATCTTACCGGAGAGAAGCATCAACCTGCCTCAACCGACTCCGCCCTTCTGTAGAAATGGAGGTCGGAAAATTTGATGGTGACTATGTGGTTGATTAACTCCATGAAACCCACAATTGGGAAAACATACCTCTTCCTTCCAACAGCAAAAGACGTGTGGGATGATGTTCGTGATATGTACTCTGACACAGAAGATTTTTCCCAAATATTCGAAATCAAAACCAAACTGTGGCAAACGAGACAGAGAGACTAGGATGTGATAGAATACTACCTAGAGATGAATTCTTTGTGGCAAGAACTCGATCAAAACACGGATGAAAAGTGGGATTCTTTGGCCGACAGCGTGCGATACAAAAAGAATCTGGAAAACAAGAGAGTCTATGAGTTCCTAGCCGGACTGAATCGGAACTTGGATGACGTGAAAGGGAGAAAGTTGAGCCGTCGACCGCTACCATCATCGCGAGGTCTTTGCAGAAGTGCACAGGGAGGAAAATCGCCGAAAGATTATGCTTCCAGGGAAGAACGACGGGATGGAGGAAGAAGAAAATGGGTCGGCCTTAATTTCTAAAGGGATTGGGCATAATAGGTCAGCTTTAATTTCTAAAGGGATTAGGCCTAATGGGTCGGCCCAAGTGCTGAAAAAATCTAGGTCCATTCACATGTATAAAGGACCAAGTATAAATTCTTCCTTATGGAATGGAAATGGGCCCATTAATTAAAGGAAATGGGTCTGGAGCAAAACAAAGGGGACGCCCCTAGTGTGATCACTGTCGTAAACCGGAACATAAAGAGGATACTTGTTAGGATCTACATGGAAAACCAGCTGATTGGAAACCGATGCAAAATAATAGGAATCGTGGGTATCAAGCATGTGTTGATCCGATCGAAGAAAAAAATGACTCTACTCAGAGCGATGCATTCATCCTGAACAATTATAGCAACTCTACAAAATGTTCTCGGGTTTTCAGTCACCTAGTCCGTCAAGCTCTTTAGCCCACAAAGATAATTTTTTGAGAGCATTACACACTATCACCCATTCCAAAGCTTCAAAGATTATTGATTCAGGTGCGTCAGATAACATGACGGACTCTTACCACCTTTTTTCCATATATTCACCCTGTGCTGGCAATATTAAAGTCAAAATTGCAGACGCTCACTCTCACATTAGCAGAAAAATGGAGTATTCAGATCTCTAATCTTATAACACTGGAGTCTGTCCTTCATGTTCCAAATATTTCTTGCAACTTGCTGTCAATTAGTAAATTAACAAAAAACTCGAATTGCTTTGCTAAATTCCTTTCATCTCATTGTATTTTTCAGGACCTATCATCGGGGAAGACGATTGGCAGTGCTAAGGAATGTGAGGGGCTTTACTACTTTGAAAAAGCTTATGTGAGTAATCAAAATCAAATTGCAACTTGTAACTCTGTTTTCTCTTCTAGTGATAGTGAACCTTTGTTATAACATTTTAGAATGGGTCATCCCAATTTTCAATATTTACGTCATGTATTTCCTTCCATGTTTCCTAATAAAAAGCATTTTAATCTCCAATGTGAACATTGTGAACTAGCAAAACATCATCCTAACCCTTTCCCACAATCTACGTACAAACCATCTAAATCATTCACCTTAATTCACGGCGATTTATGGGGTCCCTCACGCATCCCTAGTCGAACTCACAAAAAATGGTTCCTAACATTTATAGATGATCACACTAGACTATGTTGGGTTTACTTGCTAAAAGAAAAGTCCGATGTTCGAACTATGTTTATAATTTTTCATTCCATGATTCAAACACAATTCCAAACACAAATTCAAGTTTTGCGTACTACAATTGCACATAATATTTTAACACTACCTTGAAAGAATTTCTCCAAAAACGCGGAATAATTCATCAAAGTTCTTGTATCCATACTCCCCAACAAAATGAGATTGCTGAATGAAAAAATAGACACCTCTTGGAGGTAGCTCGTGCCTTAATGTTCACCACAAATATGTCGAAATTTTTCTGGGGAGACGCAATATTAACATCGGCCTATCTCATAAACAAAATGCCCAGTCGAATCCTCTCATTCAAATCACCCCACCAAATATTTCAGAAATTCCGCCTAAATTCGAACTTACCTCTCCGAGTATTTGGTTGTACTGCTTTTGTCCATGTACATCCTCGTTCCCAGAGTAAGTTTGATCCTCGATCACTTAAATGTGTCCTCATAGGATACTCATTTACCCAAAAGGGCTACAAGTGCTATGATCCATCCACGAAAAAGGTATTTGTTACTATGGATATCACATTCTTCGAAAGGAACCCCTACTTTGAAACATCCTCTGTAACGGCCCGACCTCGCGCCGGAGTCGTCTTCATATCGTACGTAATGTCCGCTTTGGAATCTTACCCCTCACGGATTTCTGACGCGTCCCCCAGGATTCGAACCCAAGACCTCCGATCTCGTGCCGGAGCCATCATCATATCGTACGTACTGTCCACTTTGGGAGGGTCTAGGCTCATCTTACCCCTCACGGATTTATGACGCGTCCCCCAGGATTCGAACTCAAGACCTCCGACAATACGTACGATATGATGACGGCTCCGGTGCCAGTCAGGTCTTTACATCCTCTCTTCGGGGGAGAACTTGAGTGAAGATCGGCTCATGGGTAAAGATCAATTCTTAGACCATTTTTTCTACTGAAACCAAACCTATCGGAAACACTGAGTCAATCACTCCACATTGTCCTAACATGCCATCTACAAAGGGAAACTTAAACTCAGGGGAAGATGCAGGAAAACAAGCTAACAAGGAGATATTAGTTTACTCGAGGAAGCCAAAATCAATGTATAAAGACCTCACACCTGAAGCGTCAAAAGAGTTAGAACCGATGATAGTTCCAGATTCAAATGAGACTCCTCAGATAATGTCGAATTCTCATAAAGTGACCTACCTATTGCTCTCAGAAAACAGCCTAGGTCTTGTACTCTCCACCATATCTCAAAATTCATTTCCTATAACAATCTTTCCGTAGGATTTCGCACCTTCTCTCATAACTTTGATAACACTGAAACTCCAAAGAATATTCAGGAGGCCATGGCTATACCCAAATGGAAAGAAGCAGTTTTGGAAGAAATGCGAGCACTAGAGAAAAATAAAACTTGGAATGTGGTAGAGTTACCAAGAGGAAAAAGACCTGTCAATTGCAAATGGGTCTTTAATGTGAAGTACAAAGCCAATGGGACTATAGAACGGTACAAAACTCGTCTTGTTGCAAAAGGATATCACGACTTGCGACATTGATTACACAGAAACTTTTGCAGCAAAATTGAATACTATCCGGGTGATCTTATCTCTAGCTACAAATTTGGACCGGCCTCTTCAACAACTTGATATTAAGATGTATTCTTGAATGGAGAATTAGAAAAAGAGGTCTTCATGACACTACCCCGAGGGTTTTGTAAAAGTAATTAAGAAAATAGGGTGTGTAAACTCAAAAAATCTCTGTACGGCCTCAAACAATCACCAAGAGCGTGGTTTGACAGATTTGCAAGAGTATTGAAAAGTCGAGCATATCAGCAAGGACAGTCAGATCATACTATGTTCTACCAACTATCGACACAATGACAAAAACAATCTTAATTGTATACGTTGATGATATTATACTGACTGGCTATCATGTAATAGAAATGGAGAGACTTAAGAAAAGCTTAGCCACAGAATTTGAAGTAAAGGATTTGGAACATATGCGGTACTTCTTGGGAATGGAAGTGGCCAGATAAAAAAAAGGTATCAATGTTTCACAACGAAAGTACATCCTTGACCTTCTAACGGAGACAGGCATGCTTGGATGCAAACCAAGCGACGCACCAATGGAGACAGGAGGAAAAGAAGAAAACACGGAGAATCGATTGAAAAAGACAGATATCAACGACTAATCGGTAAACTAATCTATCTCTCTCACACTAGACCTGATATTGCATTCGCAGTTAGTGTGGTAAACCAACATATGCACTCTCCAAAGGAAGCTCATTTAGAAGCAATATACAGAATCCTCAGATATCTCAAAG
>CAIGRT010148305.1:0-17273 GCA_903798405.1 Fraxinus platypoda | reverse complement strand
CCAATAATTTCAAGTATTAAGTGGTTTAAGTTTGACTTAATTTCTCATTCACCAAACAAGGAATTTTCACTTACATCATCTCTATTGGTCACAACCAATTTTCAATACAAAATTCAAACCTACTCAACATTGTCATTTTATTTCTGTAAAGAAAAAATGGCTTTTTAGTTGATGCAGCAAAAGTTTGCTAAAAAGGTATTAGTGGCCAATAGAAGGGTCCTCTTCACTTTTATTCCACAAAAATATAAGTGATCAACCACTACAAATACACGATGATAATCATTGAATCCCTCCATCTTGGTGTGAATTTGTTTTGGGGGCAAAAATGGTGTCATCAGCTCCAGCTCCAGCTCCTTCAGAGCCTAAAGTTTGTATTTTTTTTAATCATTTTTGTTTTACTTTCTGAAGGCAAAGAATTTGATTGAGTTCTTGTACGAAAGTTCATGAGTTTGTGTTATGATATTTGTGCACGGTGCAGGAAGTTCCGGCAGATGATACATGGACTGAAAAAGGTCCATCTCGTGAAGCCAAATGGTGGTACTCGACATTTCACACTGTCACGGCCATGGTTGGTGCTGGTGTCCTCAGCCTACCTTATGCCATGGCTTACTTAGGATGGTACTATCTCTCTCTATGTGGACCGTGTGGAGCCTAATCATACTGCTCACTTCTTACCTCGATTTCAAATTGATCTACTATGTTTGCTTTGCATATTTATGAATTCATTCCATTTATCATTGTGGGATTAGGTTTTATCTGTAACATCCTTGCGTCGTTAGAGTGTGGTTTCAATGCCTGATGGTTTCTCTGGCAGGGGTCCGGGGACATTGGCATTGGCAATATCTTGGATTATCACGTTGAATACCATGTGGCAGATGATACAGCTCCATGAATGTGTTCCTGGGGTTCGTTTTGATCGGTACTATGACCTTGGCCGACATGCCTTTGGCCCGAAATATGGGGCATGGATAGTACTCCCTCAGCAGCTTATTGTCCAAGTTGGTTGTGACATTGTATATATGGTCACTGGAGGAAAGTGTCTCAAGAAGTTCATGGAAATAGCCTGCACCAATTGCCACCCAATTAGGCAATCTTACTGGATTTGCATCTTTGGAGGTCTCCATTTCTTCCTCTCTCAATTACCTGACTTCAATTCTGTTTCTGGTGTTTCACTTGCAGCTGCAGTCATGTCTCTAAGGTACTTCAATCATTTCGATTTTTCATATATTTTTCCCTCGATGTCAAGAACTGTGAAATAAATTGAAACACAGAAAGGAATTTCACAAGGGATGCTACTTTTGACGTAATCAGAAATATGTATTAAACTGCAGCTATTCAACTATAGCTTGGGTGGCCTGCTTGAGTCGAGGCAGGGTCGAAAATGTGAACTATGGGTACAAGAAAACGAGTGGAGCTGATTACATGTTTCGTGTTTTTAACGCTTTGGGGCAGATTACATTTGCCTACGCTGGCCATGCTGTGGTGCTTGAAATTCAGGCCACAATTCCATCCACTCCTGAGAAGCCCTCAAAGGTTCCAATGTGGAAAGGTGCTGTTTGGGCATATTTCATCAATGGAATCTGCTATTTTCCAGTTGCTTTGGTTGGATACTGGGCATTTGGCCAAGATGTAGCTGATAATGTGCTTGTTGCACTTCAGAGACCATCATGGCTCATTGCTGCTGCTAACTTAATGGTAGTCATCCATGTTATAGGAAGCTATCAGGTACAAATTTTCTTTTTGTTGGTGATCTAGGACGATTGGTCTCTATATCTACGCATCTCATGTTGCAGGGGGGTGCAGTCTGTCTAAAAATAAGTTATTTTGAGAAAAAGTAATATAGCTTGCAAAGTTAAAGAGAAAAAATGTTGCAGGTTTATGCAATGCCAGTCTTTGACTTGGTTGAGAGAACACTGGTGAAAAGATTGAACTTTCCCCCGGGAGCTACACTAAGACTCATTGTTCGTTCTGCTTATGTTGGTAAGAATTTCGTCAGTCGAGACAAAAGCACTTTCGTAACTTTTTTTATCTATGAATTACAACGAAAAAGACTATTTTTCTCAGCATTTCTACTCACAGCGATACTGATTTTATCAGCTTTCACCCTATTTATTGGTGTCACCTTCCCTTTCTTTGGTGATCTTCTCGGTTTCTTCGGCGGATTTGGCTTTGCTCCAACTTCTTACTTTGTAAGTCCCAAGTACCCTTTGCTTTGATCTCCAGGTTCCAACTTATAAAGTCTTGTGCTATTAGTTAAAAAAAAAAATATAAACTTTCTCTGCAGCTACCAAGCATAATATGGCTAAAACTTATGAAACCAAAGAGATTCAGCTTATCGTGGATTATCAACTGGGTAAGTAAGAGCACTATACAAATCTCAATTCCTCCTTTGGAGATGGTTAAAGAAAAAATAATTCATAATTTAATTTTTATTTCAATCCTAAAATATTTAAAACTCATTATGTGATTTCAGGCATGTATTTTTATTGGAGTGTTCATTATGGTGGCATCAACTATTGGTGGACTGAGGAATATAGTTGCTGATTCCTCCACTTATGAATTCTACTCTTGAAAAAAACTCAAAAAGATTGAGTTGTGAAGTTCTGGCTTACATGTATCACTTAATTATGGTTTTATTTTGTCAAATGAATTACTGTATTGGACAATACTAAGTTAAAAAAAAAAAAGAACCAGCGAATCTCATTCTGTATTTTTAATAGGGAACATATCAAGTATCATGTACCAAACATGTACTGATTGATTAAATCATGAATGAATTTTAGCTCAATCATCTTTGTTAGACAATAAGTTGGTTGCTTTAGAACCTTCGGTGTTTTTTACTCCTCTGTGACAACATTTATACTTGGTTTTGAATTGTTTCCTCAATAAGAAATCCATATTGAAGTTGAAATATTTCCAATCTTGGAGTTTTGATGAACATGGACTGAAAAAGTCACTTCCTTCCATGAACAAAGATTAAAACGGGAGATTTCTTCAGCAAAGATGAAAAGATTGACGAAAAAATCATGGATGAAGCCCTTTTTCTAGGTGCGCTCCTACAATAATGCAAAAGCAAAGTTCCCCAAAAAGCATATGATGAAGGTCATGAAATAGTTAATTTAGTGATTGGTGAAACCTTTTGTTACTTTAGTGCAATCAACTTGAAGCTTTTTATGATTACAATGTGGGAGACCTTTCAATTTTGCAAACACTATAAAGTTGAAGAAATTCATTTTTTTTTTCCTTTGTGACCCCATTCATGTCCTTCCAAAGGAAGACAATGACCCCATTCTTTTGCACGCTCATAAGTCGTATTAACAATAATCGCGAGTAACACTTTAGTACATCCTTGACTGGAATGAATGATCGGAAATTTTCTATATTACACATTACCCCTGTTTGAGCCTCATTTTTTTTATTTTTTTTTGCTAAGAATGCATTTTAAAATGATATGTTGATGAAGAATGTGTGGTTAAAAAATAAGGAAAAATTTTGGGTTTGGTGTAGTGTTATTTTATTGAAAAATATGTGATTGAAAAGAAGATAGAGAAAAATGTATTTTAGAAATAATGGGAATCAAACAATATCTATGTACTTTAATATTATTTCCTCACTTTAGGAAAGATGATGAAACTTTCTTGTGGTCCATAGAAGAAAGAAAGAAAACCAAAGCAAAGCAAAGCAAATTTCCAAATTATAAGTACCTCGAATTCTGCAAGAAACCGATTAGCTTTATTTGGCCCTAATACATCTACGATGGGATGTTCAAGTCATGTCTATCTTCTTTTATTTAAACGTTTTATTCGAGACGGGTCCAAATTCGACGCTACTTTAATATTAACATATCGAAAAATATGTTGTACACGAAAATCATTGACATTTGACGACTTTTAAAAGCAAATTAATGGAGCCATGGTGCAAAAAGCTGATGTATTTGATGTGACAAAATTAAAGGAATACTCATGAGCTAAGTCAACTGAATTTTTCAATAAAATGAAATGATCATACCTAATTTCCCAATAACAAAATACCATTAATCCCATATGGAATCATGTAAGGAAAAGCATTATTAACCTCAGTGGCCACACAAGTTTATCCACATTCGTATGCAGTAATAATAGGACCCGTTCCAGTCCTGAAAAATAAATTATTTCGGCATTTTTAGTAAATGTCGAAACCATTTTGGTCTTGCCAAGTTATGGAAATATCACAGTTGTGTTTTTTATATTTCAAGTGTACGATATCGTAACAAGTAATATAATTGACATTTGAATTCGGATGATCATTCCCGTAAGGACTACAATTTAATACCTAATTTAATTTTTCTAACTCTAATTTGATGAAAACAAACAAAGAATTGTGATTTGTAGTAATTTTTTTTTATCTAACTACTTGAAAATAGCGGGATGCAAACAAATATCGATTTAGAATTCAAATATGGAATGAGATATTAGGGTATAACAATTTCATCTATTGATCACTTTTAAATCTTATTTCAAGATTCATAACCTAACGTAGTGTTCGATCAAATTCTTCTAGTGTTCAATTTACCTCTCCCGGGTTCTTATTGAGCCTATTTAACTAATTCAATCACATATTTATATGCGAATCAATCTTAGTTAAACAAAATATTAGTTATAAGAATTTATATAATGACTGCAATAATTAGTACAAGTATCTCTATATGTTATACTAAATTATCGGATTTTAATATGTGATGTAAATCTAAAACTCACATCTCGATTCGTAAAAGATTCACAAAATCATTGAATTAGCGATCAAGTCACTATATATTAAAAGAGCCAATGTAAAGGCGGACAGGTGTCGCCATTTCCCATCGTAGTCAAAAATGCTTTTTTTTTTCCTTCGCGCATCCCCTCCTCCTCTTCACGCAACGCATCCCATCTTCCATTTTCACACGCATTTCTCCCCTTCATCTCTTCCTCCTCTTCACGCAACCCATCTCATCTTCCATTTTCACAAGCATTTCCCCCCTTTGTTAACGTCATTTACCTTCCACCATAGAATTCCAATTTCCATCCCGATTTCGATTTCGAATTCGAATCCGATTTCAAAACCTCACAAAAAATCGATTCTTCGTCGTCGTTCCTTCATGTAATATTTGGTGAGCACAATTCCAATTTCTATGGAAACTTCGATTTCGATTTCGTTCCAATTTTAATTTCTTGTTAATTTTACTGATATGTTTTTCTTTTTATATAATAGTTTAAAATGGTCCAGAAATGCAGAGCTGCAATGGGTGTAGGATACCCTAGTGGAGCAACAAATGTGTGTTGCGCCGTGTGTAACACTATCACTTCTTTGCCCAGGTAAATTTGAATTCGAAATTTCAGCGAAGCTATAATTTGTTTGGGTGTCCCTTGGAAAATGTTGAATTCTTTTGTTTTAAATCAAATATCATATAATTTGTTTGAGTTTGATAGCTNATGGTCCAGGAATGCAGAGCTGCAATGGGTGTAGGATACCCTAGTGGAGCAACAAATGTGTGTTGCGCCGTGTGTAACACTATCACTTCTTTGCCCAGGTAAATTTGAATTCGAAATTTCAGCGAAGCTATAATTTGTTTGGGTGTCCCTTGGAAAATGTTGAATTCTTTTGTTTTAAATCAAATATCATAAAATTTGTTTGAGTTTGATAGCTTGATCTGAGCATTGGACGTTCCAATGTTTTATATGTGACCTAAATCTCCCTTATCTCAGTAATGGAAATGTCCCAACCGATATGTCGAGGTTGCTGTACACCCATGATGCTAATTGATGTCTATCATTGATTGTTAAAACTCACCATTATGTTTGTAATAAATATGTCGAGCTTTGGTAATCATGTACACTTAATTGATGATCGATTATGAGAAATCACAGTGATAAAATGCTGGGAAGGGAAAAAAAAAATTTCTCCGTGCTGCATTGAGACACACACGGAGACGGAGACCTGTGTCTCTAGGCTGCGCACGGAGACACTTTCTCGTGTCTCCGTGCGCGGCCCGGAGGCACGACATTGTGTCTTCGCGGCTGTGTCTCCGTGCCGCGAAGACATGTCTCCTCACCACACGGAGGTGTCTCCATGCTGCACAGAGACAATTATTTTTTTTGAACAGTGAGATACATTTTCTAAAATTGTCCCAAAACAATTAGGTTGTGGAGAGAGAAAGGAAATAAGGTGGGTCAATTGAAGAGGGTGTGTAGACTTTTTTTTCTCTTTCTTTTTTTAATTGGATTATGTTATAACTGTAAATTGTTGCAAATGTGCTAATTGAAAATTATATTGTAATAAGATGTATATAAAAAAAAATTCTAATCGATCACCGTCGGGGGCGTTGCCCTCGAACCCCCCAGAGGGGCGCTGCCCCCGCGACCTGACCGATCAGGTCAACCCCCGGGGTGTTGCCCCTGAACCCCACGAGGGCGCTGCCCATGTGTGCTTTAATGTCATTGTACTAATAATAGTTAATGTCATCCTTTTTATTACACATATTCACTGGTGAGCTGATATTCATCCGTTTTGGTGTTTTACTCAATCTGCAAAAGTTCCTCAAATACAATTTTTCCCGTTCTCAAATACATATTCACTGGTGAGCTGATAGTTAATGTTATTTTCCTTTTTGAATTAGTGAACAATTTTGTCAGATTAGATTAATGTTGCATGTAATGTGTTGAGAGTTCTCAAATACAATTTTTCCTATTCTCAAAGTTGAATCAAGATACTATATATTTTTTTAAACATAAACCACGTGAATGGATTGCATCTGATAAGAATCCTCAAATTGGTTTCTATTTGTATGTCGAGTTTGTAAATATAATTTGTATGTCGATGCTTATTCTTTATTTTGTTACACACTTAGTTTTAACATTATCAAATTAACGTGCAACGCACGTTTGCCCCACTAGTAATTTAAAACATTTAATACATTAATAAAATCAATACATATATTATGAAGCACTTGAATCTTGAATAAAAGAAATAAAAGGTCTCAATTCGATTACATTGTTTGCCCTAATGAAAACTCAGCTACTCATAATAATGGAAGAAAAATAAAATATTTGTATTTAGTACATCACCGGGTTTTGAATTGAGATGTAAAGAAGTTGATGAATCTTACACCAAATTCCTCTTCTTATTCCAAATCTTGATTTCAAACACTTGATTTCTTATTTTTTTTCCTTTGATTTTGTTCTCTAATTCTCCAAGTTGTGTTTTATGTCTCTCAATGTCTGTAACCCCCAAAGAGTGCCTCCATTCTTCTTTTTATACTTTCTTCCACGTCTGTGCCAGATGTAAAGTTTTTATGGGCTTAAAAATGGGCAAAAAATTGCGTCATAGTTGACTTCAGAAGGCGCCTTGGAGCCATACGAGTGGCAGCGCAATGTCACGTCAATTTATGGGTGGCACCGCAGCGCCTGATGTGTGGCACCGCTGTTTCTTTACCTCAATAGTGGCGCTAAGGTGCCACACTTTTATCTCTCCAGCTATTCTAGTGGCGCAGCGCAACCTCTCAGTCTATGTTCTCTTTTTCTCTTTTTTTGATGTAGAAAATTGACTCTTTTACCATTTTGTTCATCTCTTCTCCTCGATTTATGCCATTAACCTTGTTTTTTCCACTTTTGCAATGATTTGTGCCATCTCACCAAACCTATAAAATAACACTGATAAACACATTAAAAACGTTCAACGCTAATAAGATCTAGCCAATAATCAATTTAAAATAGTATAAAATTCGTGAGTAATACACATTCATCAAATATCCCCAAACTTAATAGTTTGCTAGTCCTCGAGCAAATACATAGAAAAAGAAAATAACTAAGGACACGCAAACAAAAACTCAGTCAAATCACTTATCTTTTGGCTCAGTATTGAGAACATTATATCACATTCATGAACAACTTCAAAATCACAATTCATGAGCCAAACTTCCACTTATTCAATGCAAAACGAGCGTGTGTGAAGAGTTAAGTGTAAGGCCGTACATTCACAAGTTGGTTCAATTCCCAATCCTCAATAGTCAATTATTTCCTTTCTTTGTCGCAAGATTCACACACTCTCAAACTTATTTCTTTCATTTTCTCCTCAATGTGTAATTCTAAAGTTTAGTTTTACTGATCAATTCCTTACACCACTCTAATTTGATTTACTCTAACCGGTGACGTCAACAATTCATTCATGTGATGACTCTCCCAAATAATAAGTGCTTCAACAATCAAAATTACCAAGTGATTCAAACTCACTAGTTATCTAGTCCCCCAATAATTTGTTATTACTTGTGCACTTGCATATAATTTTTCTCTTTTTGGGATGTTATCTTTTCAACTCAAAATTGACCTCACCATTTACTCTCTTCTTAATCCTTGTAACGAACTTTTATTCAGTAACTCCTCAACTTTTGAATACCAAGGGCACCAAGTTTCAAGATACCCCTACGGACTTACTAGCTCGAGTAAAAAAGGTGTTGGCGTGAGGCATAAACTCAATAAATGCTATGCTTATTTTCTATTAAAGATAAGCAAAATTTACAGGGGTTAGATCTCTAGCATTTGGTCATCACCAATTCATACTAGAAAGTCAAAGATATTCCACAATAATATTTTTTTAACATGCATGGAATTATCACAATCCTAAATCATTTCTTTCACCGACTCGAATACCCCCAAATTATTATATATATGGCTAAAGGATGCTGTGAACCATAGGTTAAGGGATTAAACATCTGAGTCATCTAGACAGTCTATACATATGAATCTTCTTATTCTTGTACGACGCTCAACTTAATCATCGTGCATAAATATTGTCACGCTTCACATGAATAAGCATAAAATTCAACTAAAGCATATAGTTCATTCACAATCTATAAACTAATACATGCTCTCAACTATATTAATCCTAACCGACAAAGTTATTTAACTCATACAAGCATGTATAATTTTTTTAACATTTTTAACATACAAAACATATGAAATAATTAGCAACTGATGATTCACACCCCAAACTTAAAATATGCATTGTTCACAATGTGAAAATAAATCCAAATGAGGATTAGGTATTCCCTGAATACACCAGTTGGTTCCATCATCGTCGTCATGTTGAGGTGGGTCCTGGGTAGCTGGATGATATGGGAATGTTGGTTGCTAAGGGAATGTCATGCGGGGATATGCAGAGGTCAACACTGTGAATAACTTATTCTGATATTGATAGTGTGTATTCATTGAGTTCTGAAATTGTTGATACTGATCTTTCATTGATGCCTGCAATTGATTCAGTTGATGTCGAATCCCATCATATCTCTATGTATGCCTCAATTCCAACTCATCATATCTCTGTGTGAGTTGCAGCTGCATAGCCTCAATACGACTAACAATGTCCTCATTCGGTTCACTGACACGTGGAGGTCAACGGGAGAGGGATGGTTGCGCCTATGCTTCCTGTGGTGGGGCACTTGTGGATCCTTGCTTGCAAGTGAATTGCCAAATTATCTTCTTAGTTATCACTGGTTTAGGATGAACTATGTCCTCTGTTGAAGATGTCACAATTCCACCTTCTCTACAAAGAACATAGGTCAATAAAAGGTAACCCAAACCGACAGTTGTAGAACCTTTGAGAATATGTAAGAAATTGGTTTGAATTATTGTGCCCACATCAATACTGAGGCCCCTTTGAATAGCATAGTTCAATAATGCCCGTTCTTTTGTCACTTCGCTAAAATTGCTGCTAGGTAACAGTTTATCACATATGAAATAATGCCACGCTTTACATTCAACATACATCCATGTGGTAAAAAAAAGGTGACATTTGTGCTTGATCGTTTTCCTGTGATGTCCAGATGGCCAACTCTCGAATTATTTCCTTGGGGCTTACTGCTTCATCTTCACGAACTCTGGAAAAATCATCATCATCAATATCTGGCAACCTATAGAACCTATTGGTTGAGGTCTTGTCAAAAAAGGATCCAATTGCCCTGCACATAAACTTTCAAATCCCTGTAATCCTTAGCATTGGCGTAAAATTCCTAAACCGCTAGTTTCAATCCCGATTGTAGTTATTTTGTAAACAACTCCCAATGTTGACCTTCAATCTGGTCCATTATATAAAGTTCAAGGTTATCAAAACCCCGTTCTGAAATACAACTCTTGTGGACTATCATATCGTGATATCTCTTCTCCGCTTCGACACTCACAAATTTACTTTTATCAAAAGAGCTGAAAGAAGGGCCGAGGATTTTGATTTCTTTTTAGATGGCATGGTGAATTGAATCCCAAAAGGCAACAATGTCAATTCCAACAAAACAATTCAATGAACCTCTCAAGAACACAAGACAAACTCAAGTTATGCAAGTCGATTATGAGCTCAAAATCAACTCATAAGTGTGATTTTACACATTTATTAGACACTTCAATAAACTTAAAATCGACGAAATGAGTGGATCTTACTCACAATTGTGTAAATTGTGCATTTATAGGTTAAATATCACATATTGGAAGAGAGCAAGCAAAAATGAAGAGGAAATGACTGAAATCGTACAAAAATCTTGAATTTGAAGACCAAAGTGCACAAGTACCAAAAGTTGGAGGACACATGTTGCAACTTTTGGAGGGCAAAATTGATATAGAAGTCAAAATTCGAGAACCAAACTGTACAAGATCAAAGTTTAGGAATTTGGAGTACAATATTGCTACGGGACTTGTGTGTAAAAAGAAAAAAAAGAATGAAACCAATACTGAATTTTTGGTAAGAAAGGTGGCGCCTAGGCGCCACTTTAAAAACATGGGATAGATTTAATTCTTTCAACGAAATCGAGGGACTTGTCTTGCAATTTCTCTAGGTTTTAAAGTGGAAAAATGGGGCAGCCAGAGGAGTCTTCTTCTTCATCTTCCCTTTTCCTTTTTCTTTTTTTCTCTCTCGCTTTTCTTTTCTTTTCTTTTCCTTTCCTTTCCTTTCATTTTTCTTTTCTTTTCCTTTTGATTTCTTGGCATTTTTGGGGCAAAACTGAGAGCGCAAGAAGAAGAAATTAAGGAGTTGGAGAAATATTGAAAAAATCAAGAGTTAGACATTTTCATATTCACAAATCCAACCAAAAGGGTTTTTTGTATAATCTTGTATTTTTTCCATTATTTTTGTCAAACTTGTAATGTATTGTTATAAGTAGTATCATTTTTATCATATATTTAACATGGGAAAAGTGTCTCCAACTTCTTCATAGATGCTTGCTGATTCTGAAAGTTAGTATCAATTTGCTGGAACACTTTGTCTGTCTTTTGTACGTACTGATTAAATATCTCCTTCAAACTTTATTTAATCTTTTGCTAGGAATTGTTTGAATTATTCCTCTACTAATTATCTGATCATCTGAAGTTCGGACGATGTCTTCATCCTCAGTTATATGTTTGTCCATTTGGGTTAAAATTGTGAAAACCTGTTTGTCCATATGAGTTAAAATTGTTGGAACCATTTTGAATGAAGTTTACTAGTTCCTAAGGAAAACACACTCGTCAATCACAAATCTAGACCTAGCAACAAATAATAGAAGGTTCTGAATCTTTTTCATAGAATGAGACATAAATTACTAAAATTTCCACAACTTAAAATCAACTTCTGGTTCTTCTAAAAGTTCCGCGTGAACTCGGTTTACAAGTCTCTTCCATTTTCAGTTCTAATTTCATTTTTATTTATAACTTAAAACTTTTTAAGTAATATAACTGTTATCGTTCAACTTAGACCAGAGAATGTTAGCCATGTCAACGAGCCGAGCCACGAGCCGAAACTCCGAGCTCGGGCTCGGCTCGAGCAAAATAGGTTCGAACTTTTTTGGGCCCTAGCCGAGAAGAGCAAAAGCTCGGCCAAAAAAATGGGGCTCGGCCCAAGCTTTCGGCTCGAGCCGAGCCGAGCCGAGCCGAGCCGGCACGTGTTTTGTTTTTTGAAATTCGTTATAAATCTATAATTTTTTATAATGCATTTAAAAATTGTGCAATTTATGCGTGTTATAAATAATAACTAAATATTAATATAAAAAAAATACATTTAAACTTAATTTTTTTTTTAATATAACTTAGTCACTGGCTGGCCCGAACTCGAGCCAACGCCCCAAAATGGGGCTTAGCACCGAGTCCGAGACGGGCCCGGATCGGACTTTTTTCGGGTCGAACTCGAGTCGCCGAGTTTTTTTGCCATCCCTAGAGAATACTATGAGCATAACTTTAGTACCTTTGTTTAAGGTCTCGTGTGTATCAAATTAATGTGAAAATATATTGTTTTAACTTATGTATAAAAAAATAGATTATTAATATATATGGTACTTCTAAGAAAATATTTAAATATTTATTGGATTATTTTATTTTTAAGATAATACCCCAGCATTTCCAGTCATTTTATAAGTAATACATTCCCCTCTTTCAAAACCCATAGTCTTTAATTTCAGTTGAAATGAAAAAGTTCATGCTTATTGCACAATTTTGTATGTAATAGACTTTGACTCAATTTAATTTATTTTGAGTATTGAAAAGGTAGAAGATGAAAACTTCACGGAACAAACGAAATCTTCACAAGAAGAGGAAAGGGAAAATCTTTAAAAGAATATTATTTTTCTCTATCTCTTATATCATGGTTTTCAATGGACATAATTCCTCGACTCAAATATTAATGAATTTTAAAAGTCCATTAAAATTTGGGTATCGTAATTTATATTTTAATAAATTTATTAATATCTAAGGGTCTCCAATAACTAATAAATTTCTTAATATTTCCTCAACGGCGAAGATTTGAAAAGATTTTAATTGATTTCGAACATATAAATTTACATACCGAACACCTTAAAAGTAAAAATTATTTATACACGTTGACAAAAAATAACAGAAATAAATAGAAATAAAAAAATATAATGATAAATACATAGTACTCAAAATTTCTCATTTTCAATTCTCACATTTATGGGAGAGAATTTTGGAATTGAATTTTTAGTCTGGATAGCTAAGCATAAAAGATTAATTAGTTCATTCGGATTTTTAAAATTCTATTCACCAATTAAATAAATCTTTAATCATAAAGTTTTTATGCATATTTTGTATGTAATATTCGATGCTAAAATGAAAATACTTTTATTTTCAGATTGAACTGTTTTTTAATTTGTTTATATTTATTTCCTTCACTTTGTAGATTGTAATTTATTTATTTATTCTTTGAAAAAAAAATTATGTTTTATTACATTGGGAGGGAAAGGAAATGGTGGGGATTGAATCTTCACATCCTATGTTGGAACGTCCTCATTGCGTTAGACCCACTTGAATTCTTGTTAAGGTTTGACCCAAAGTCCATTGGGTATTTGTAAATTTATTGATTTGGGTTTTGAAAATGTCAAAATATGAAACAAGGAAGAAAAGACGCAACATTGCCGTTAGCTTACCGCTCCAACGTCGTGACGAAATTTTCAACAAAAAGCTGCCCCCTCTTGGCGCTCAAGCGTCGAACTTGTCCAGCCCAAGATTATTTTCTTTATTCCACATATTTTTTTTATACTCTTTCCATTTTTAGGACTATTATTAGGGTTTGACATGTACACCTATATATAGTTGTTCTTCTTCAGAGTTAAAATAAGTTAGACAAGTTAAAAACACAATATTCATTGTATTCTTTCTCCATATTATATTAAATCCTGAATTCCTCCACCAAGTTTTTCTTGTGTTGTAGAAATCTTTAAAAGTCTATAAAAATCTTAAAAAGTCTCAATTGAATTCATTCCCCTAAAATTTAGGTCGAGTATGCTAATTAACAGATAATAATTTGTTTATAAAAAATTCCATCTAAAACCCTTATTTACCATTGCTGACCTGATAGTTTTGGAGGGCATGGCAAGTAAATATGCTTCCAAAAATTTCCTATGACAAATAGAAAGTAACAGAACTGCTAACACGCAACTCAAATAAATACCATAGATCAGATCAGATCAGGTTTGAACATAACCCGAACAGAGCATCAGGGGGTCAATTTTCCAATAAAAAGGTCATTCTACAATTCCAAATCCAACAAACTGTGAGCCAAGTTTAATTAAAGAAATGTGATTTTGACCAATTATCACAAATGTCAAAAGAATCGTTCACCTAGCTAAGATTGAAAAAAGTTGACCATCTATCTTCATTCATCATAATCACAATGATTCCGTGTTCCCATGTCACACATTGGCCCCATCACATTCACCAATCCGCCTTAATGTCCTCAAATCTGTCTTCCACAAACACCGCTCCCATAATCACTGCTCAAAAGCTTCACCTTCACACCATACTTAACCAATACTTAAAAAAGGCATATAATCCATACTTAATTACTTTACAATTAGACTGATTTTTTCATGACATGACACTAATCACAAAAACATGACAAAATCTAACCCTTACTCCCACGTGGCTCTATTTATGCACACTCAAGCGAGCAGATCTACCAGTTTCTTCTTTGCTCTTTACTCTGCAATGGGGAAAGAAATGGGATTCCTTCTTGCCATTTTCTTCTCATTTTTAACTTCTTCGATTCTTGCTAGAACTCTTCCAGTTAGCTCAAAAACTGCAGTTCTTGATGTCTTTGCTGCAGTTCAAAAAACCCAAGAGCTATTTTCGCTGAACTCCCAAAGTGTACTACCGTCAAAGCGGAGTGTACACGACCAGGAACCCTTTGTGTCTTCTGCTTCTTCACTCAGTTTTCAGATCCATTCTCGCTTGGCAATCCGTGGAACTTCATACAATAATTACAAGGAACTAACTTTGGATCGACTCTATCGGGACTCTATCCGTGTCAAGGCGCTTCAGACGCGGGTAGATCTGGTGAGTCAGGGCTTAAGGAAAGCAGATCTAACCCCTTTGGAGACAGAATTAGAGGCAGAGAAACTAGAGGTTCCGGTAATTTCGGGAACGAGTGAAGGCAGTGGCGAGTACTTCTGCCGAGTTGGAATAGGTCACCCGCCGAGTCAAGCATACATGGTGCTCGACACGGGCAGTGATGTCAACTGGGTGCAGTGCGCACCCTGCGCAGACTGTTACCAGCAAGCCGACCCGATTTTCGACCCGCTCTCATCCTCTTCCTTTTCACAACTCACTTGTGGAACTCAACAATGCAGGTCCCTTGACGTGTCTGAATGTCGTAACAACGCGTGTCTCTACGAGGTTTCGTACGGAGACGGCTCTTACACTGTCGGAGATTTTGTAACGGAGACGATCACTTTCGGTGACTCAGCTTCGGTTAACAACATAGCCATCGGCTGCGGACATAATAACGAAGGACTCTTTGTCGGAGCAGCCGGTTTAATCGGCTTAGGCGGCGGCGCATTATCTTTCCCTTCTCAAATTAATGCCTCTTCGTTTTCTTACTGTCTTGTAGATCGTGATTCCGACTCGGCTTCGACTCTGGAGTTTGACTCAGCGATTCCGCCTTACGCCGTTACGGCTCCGTTAGTACGAAACTCGAAGCTGGACACTTATCGTTACGTGGATTTAACGGGAATTAGTGTCTCTGGGGATTTATTGCCTATTTCGCCATCAACCTTTCAGTTAAATGATGACGGCGATGGTGGAATTATAGTTGATTCGGGGACTGCCGTTACGAGGCTGCCAACGGAGGCTTATAATTCTTTGCGTGATGCCTTCGTAAAGGGTACGAAGAACCTGCCGTCAACTAAAGGCGTGGCGTTATTTGACACGTGCTATGACCTGAGATCTATGAAAAGTGTAGAGGTGCCAACGGTGTCGTTTCATTTTTCGAATGGGAAAGATTTGGCTTTACCGGCTAAGAATTACCTGATACCGGTTGATTCTTCAAGTACTTTCTGTTTGGCATTTGCTCCAACCTCGTCTTCGCTTGGGATAATTGGGAATGTGCAACAGCAGGGGACACGCGTCAGTTACGACCTTGCTAATTCTCTCATTGGATTTTCATCCAATAAATGCTGAAATTAATTTATATTTTTCTCCTTAATAGTATGATATTATCTCTTGCTTGGAGTATATTGATTTAAGGTATTTTTGTCATCTATATTTTTAGTTAATTTTGTGACTGAGTGAACAGGTTGATGGGCCTACTCTTAATAAATGTAAGCAGTAAGCCCAGTTGGTAGGCCCAACCTCTTGTGGTTGTGTGTTATTATTGCAATTTGGATTTTTGTATAGTAAAATTAATTGTAACTCGTGTGACCTTATCAATAGAAGGTTGGTGAAAAATTAAAGTTTATACCTTTATTGCTACTTTAATTGTACACCGACCAGTATTATTGTTAATTTTATAATTACACCCTAGAGAAGTAGCGGCCAAGCCTCTGGTTGCTCTGGATGTGCTAATAAATGTTATCACAATTTATTTTTCTAATTTTATTATTCAACTTGACTTGCGAAATTTTACGTTTACGTTCATAGTTGCGATATGCAATACGCAGAAAACAATAAACATACTTGTATGCAGGACTAATCAGTATATCACCCTCAAAGCATACTATAGTGAATACTATTGAACAAGATTTTCGAGTTGTAATTTTATGTATTATTTTTAGATACTAAACTTGCTTTGTGGTTAAATTTTGAATTAGTCTATACCAGGCCTGTAATTACAGGCCTGATAGAGTAGTTGTCTCACATGAGGTGGGTCCCCACCTCATTAAAAAAAACCCACTCCAAATGTTTTATAACCCACCCCCCAAGACACATTTGCTCTGCCAGGTCTTTTACTTTTTTCTAATTTTATTATTCAACTTAACTTGCGAAATTTTACGTTTACGTTCATAGTTGCGATATGCAATACGCAGAAAACAATAAACATACTTGTATGCAGGACTAATCAGTATATCACCCTCAAAGCATACTATAGTGAATACTATCGAACAAGATTTTCGAGTTGTAATTTTTTGTATTATTTTTAGATACTAAACTTGCTTTGTGGTTAAATTTTGAATTAGTCTACTCTACCATGCCTGTAATTACAGGCCTGGTAGAGTAGTTGTCTCACATGAGGTGGGTCCCCACCTCATTAAAAAAACCCACTCCAAATGTTTTATAACCCACCCCCCAAGACACATTTGCTCTGCCAGGTCTTTTACTGACTTGGCAGAGCAGCACGACTCTTAAATTTTTAGGCAAGTTTTCTATTTAAAACTACCAATAGAGAATAGTGATAGAGTTTGATTTAATTGTGTCCCGTATTATATTTCATTTACGAAATAGTTTAATAAAATGTTCAGTTCGAAAAGTAATTTCTAAATACATAATAACATGATATTGAACACAGAAAATAAACAAAAT
>CAIGRT010148296.1:0-11574 GCA_903798405.1 Fraxinus platypoda | reverse complement strand
TGGTTGTGAGGGTGCGAGAAGAAGGGGTTATGGGGTGGGTAGGGTAGAGAGAGAGGGTAAAGAAAATGAAAATGATTAATTTGAATTTATCATATAATTATTAATATTAATTTTTTTATTATAACCTGATTTTTGAATAAACAAACTTTGGATATGATTTTTGAAATTGGATCTTAAAACATGTGAATAGCGGTGGCAAAAAAGCTCGGACGGCTCGGGCTGGCTCTGAAAAAACCCGAGCCGGGCCCGGCTCGGTGGAACCGAGCCCAGGCTCGGGTCGATCCCCACTTTGGGGAGTCGGCTCGAGCCTGGGCCGGCCCGTGGCCCCGGCGAGCCTCCTATTAAAAAAAAAAAAATTTTTTTTTTTGAAGGCAGCTTGCTTGCTGCCTGTTGCAGCAGCTGCCTACAGGTAGCAAGTAGCTGCCTACAAAGGAGCTAAGAAAAAAAAAAAGAAAAAAAAAACCTAAAAAAATTAAAAAATTCGAGCCGGCTCGGCCCGCTAAGGCTCGGGCCAAAAGCTCGAGCCGAGCCTCATTTTTTGGTCGGGCTCGGCTTGAGCCAAAAAAAGTTCGGTCCAAAAAAGCTCGGATTCAGCCCGAGCTTTTTTTTCCGGCTCGGCTCGTTGCCACCGTTTGATGTGAATGGGTGTAATTTCCTCACATAAGAATTTGTAAGGGTTGTGGGCGCAGGCTGGGCCCTAATAATGTGGGCTTATATCTATGAGGAAATCTATTTGGGCGGGCTCACGTTCCTCTACGACCCGGTGACAACTGGTTAATTCATAATTTTCAAAAAATTCTCCACACGTTTTAATTCATTTCTCTACTTGTACGTTTGCCAATTATTTAAAACCGCATCCTGTGCTAAAGTTTGGATTATAAATTCGATATCTGAAACATAATCTGGTGAGCTGAGAAATTTTAGGGTTCAATTAATTGAGTTTGCATTTTCATACTGATATCTATTTTGACATGTTTAATTAGTTGTTATTTTCAGCACAAATTTGACTGTAGTTACGATCTGATCCCAAATTACAATTCTGTACCTCGCCAAACGATCAGAAATAGCGAGTGAATTCAATGATACTGTTGCAGTCGCCCTCCAGATATCTCCTTCAAATCTTGTCTACTCGGGTTCAGAAGTGAGTTCCTGACTTTTTCCTCTTCATTATTTTTTTCCTCTTTCTTTAGCACTATCTCTTTATTATAATTTCATATTAAGTTTCATTTTCTCGTGCAATATAAATGTAAAGGTAATCCTTTGAAATTTGGACCGTTTCTATGGTTATTTTATGGAGTATGATGTATCTTTTCCACATACTAAAATCATTTATAAAGAGCGATACCAAGTTACCAACAGATGTTAATGGTAGGTTGAACTGGGTTTAGAAAATCTGGTGTCTTTGTGGGACCTAATTTACGTTTTCACTTGTTTCGCACTCGAATGATTTTATGGGTTTATGACACAAAATTGGGTATATTATGTTGCTAATTTTTATTTTATTTTATTTTTTATTTTTTTTGTAAATTAGATTACGTGGTCGGTCGGTCCTAAATGTAAGTTGTTTGTGTTTTTGGAACAAATATGTATGCCAGTACATGCATTACTTGCATGATCTTTAACATATTTACTTATCCTCATTAACAAGCATATAAAATTTTATTGGTGGTTGTGCAGTCTTGAGAAAGGAGTTGAATTGGACTGTCAATGGATTGAATTCGATGATGTCCGTTACCATATTCAGGTGATTCATTAGCTTTTAATGCGATTATTTCGAGCAGTGTTTACCGTAGGATGTTATTGCATCCTTTAACTTGCATTGAAGGGCTGCAAACTTCCCTAATCTGATTCCGTAAACTCTTTTGTAGGCTTCTATGAAGAATCCAAATCTCTTAGTGCTATCAGTATCATTACCTACACCACCTCCAGAAACTGTATTTTTTGGGGGACTTCCTCCAGAAGCAATAGAAGCCATAAAGGCAGCTTATGGAACTGTTGTACACATTCTTGATCCTCCAAAGGATGGTTTCAATCTCACGGTGAAACTGAACCTGTCAAAACTTCCTCCAGATGAAGGTTCAACTGAGTTACCCTTTTAAGGTCATTATGAGCTCACCATGATTATTCAAACAGATAAATAATCCATCTTTTGAAAAAGAATCACTGACTTTCTTTGCTTTATTTCCTCTTTCTGGTCCTTCTATCAAATTTAGCTACCAATTGTTTCGACTATTTGTCTTGAACATTTGGCCATTTACTAATTTTTTTATTATTACAATTTGTGGTAGAAGTTATTTTATTATTAAATGCATGTTTTGATATTTTCTAATTCTTGCAACAAGACTGTAAGCATTATTTTCCATCTAACGAAAATTGAGAAGGGCTGTTGAAGTAGAATTTTAGCACATAAACACATAGTGAATTCTCTAAGTTGATATGAGTTTAGTACATTGAAAAACCTCTAAATATAATGTCGCAGTATACTGAAACAGTGAATCCAACTAGGACACAAACATAAGACAGTTAGAAGGGTTCCAACTTCCAAAATTCACAAATATTATAGATGGTTACTTATTTCTTTTCTGCAAGTTGTTTGATGGTGATATATTGCTCAGATATAGAAGATGCGTGTGGTTGTCTAAAAGACTGTTTGACTAGGCATGCTAAAACAATAGATAAAGCATTGATTTATGAAGTTCTTAAGCAGAACTTCTTATGTATGCTATAGGTCATAGTCTCTCATGTGATACTTGTTTTACCAATTCTCTGAGTAGGTGCTAATTTTCTTGGATTAAGATAGTTGGGTGTGCACCACATGGCTACATAAGCATTTGATGGGTTGGTTTAAATTTTTTTCAAAGAGGATTACAGTGGAGTTGCAGTTTACATATGTGAGAAGGATCATATATATACATATATGTACATATACACATATATATGTACATATATGTGTATATATGTACATATATGCACTCTATCTTTCTGCGCGTGTGCGCATATGCTTTTGTGTCTAGCGGCTGTTCATATCAAAATTCACTAAGTTATTGAGAGCTATGAGTTGTGTAAAGACAATATCAATTTCTTTTCCAGTGTTCTAGAAGATCTCATGAAAGGATTCTCTTATAAACAAGTACGGACATATAAAAGTAAGCGGGCTGAAGAATAATTCTTCTGTTTCCTTTCTGGAAAGAAAGCCTTGGTGCAGCTGTAATTTATAGGTGGAAGAAGAGACTGCTGATAATTCAGCAACTTAAAAATGAACGTCAATCTGTTTCCAACACGCTAGGTATTTACTAGAAGTCATGCCCTACTGTATGAATTACAGATTAGGACCTGCCTCCTAAAATGTAGATCAAAATTTCGGAATGCCTTTTCAAATGAGTTATATCGAAGAAGTCTATTCTTTTATGTTCAAGAAAATTCAATTCCAAACATATGATTCTATTTCTAATTTAATTTTAGCTCCTCTTATTGGATAACAAGACTTGGGTTCAACTGTTATGTTATCCTGTTGAGTGAGCATGGTCTAGTTTCAGACCCAGTACTTCGTTTCTTATTATTCAGACTACTATTTTCTATTAATGATTACAAATGTTGGCTGAATCACATTTCCGTGGACTTCACATAGCTTTCTTTTATTTTGGTACTTAAAGACTGTTTTTGTTTATTCTTTGATTTTAATGACATTCCTTGTTTGTGTAATCAACTATTATCTTGGAGTAAAAACCATAAAACATGAAGACGTAACTCTTGCCTTGGGATACTTATATGCAGTAATGCGTACAATACATATGTTTCGCATCCTTCTTTTCTGACATCTTATCGTGCTTATTTGATGTTTCTTATTGCTAATATCTTTGATAGAACACCGGCAAGAACTCCTGGGAAAGATTGCATCTATTAGGGAAGTTGTACAAGGTGCACCGCTGAAAGCTGTTCTAAAACAACTTGTCTCAAGGAAAGTTAAATCTGATTTAAATAAGCTTATTTCCCTAGTGCATCGGCCAAATGAGTCATTTTTCGTTGTACCTCAGGTAAATTCCTTTTCTCACTTGACTGTTTCTTTTGGGTCAGAAAAAGGTTTTACCCTGTAAAGAATTATCAGTTCTGGTTCTCTATCATGAATATGCTTCAAGTAGCATTAGAGTGTTCTGAGCATTTATATATGCACATGTATTTTCCTCTTCTCTTTCTATATCCATACTAATCTGCTCACTGCTTATATCTATTGTCAATCATAAGCTAAATAACTTCAGTAGCTGTACCACCTGCCCCCATCACTACCACCACCACAAAAAGTTATAAGAATATGGAAACTATAGTTACTTATTGATTAAAGTACTTGCGCGTTGTGTATGATGTTGGGTGCTTTAATGCTATCATATAATGTCAGTTTGAGTGTTCTGTGATCATGTCGGAAATAAACATCTTGTTGCCTTTGGTTGCAGGCAGACAAGGTGACTGTGGTTTTCCCCATGAGATTCAAGGATTCTGTAGATAGCATTCTTGCTACTTCTTTCCTCCAGGTACTAAGAATCCTTTACTGGAGATTTGGAACTTCCATTCCTTTGCTTTGTGTCTTTTCTTTTTCATTTTTTCTCTCTCCCACTGTTCTCCCCCCCCCCCCCCCCCCTCCGCCTCCGCCTCCGTCTGGACCCCTTCCCCCTCCTCCTCCGCCTAGACCCCCTCCACCTCCACCTCCCCCTCCACCTCCACCCCCACCCCCACCCCCCCCCCCCCCCCCCCCCCCGTTCCCCCCCCCCCCCCCCCCACCCACCACACACACACACACACACAGAGAAACACGCACTAAAAGAAAAAAATAGAAACACAACTCCAACTGGAAAGGTAAGTAAATGAAAGAAACCAGGCACGAGTTGCATTTACCAGGCACTAGAATTAACATATTACTTGATTGATATGGTTCATTTGTTGGGTTTTCAAAATTCAAATTACCTGCTGATTCTGTGTTTTGTATGTTAGCCTAGGCCATGCATGCCAGGGTTTCTGGTAAGCGTCAAAGGTATTCAGATTGTCTGCTTTCACAAGTTAAGGAATAAAAGCGTGCTTTAAGTTCCTCATTATCCCTTGCGACATCACAGTTACATAGATAATTTATCCTGCTTTTTGACATATGCATTTAAGGAGCAACAAAGATGGATGTTGAAATATTTAACCGCTGTTTCTGAAGGTTTTAAAGCAAGAAAAATATGATCGAGATAAATAGTATATCATGAATGCATGTCTTGAATTCTCTGAACTTATTCATATAATGCAAAGTAAAATATGAATTAAAAATGTTACTTGATTGTCTGAGGCTATGCAACTAACACTTCCTCCTATAGTAAACCATATAATTCTAATGCAGATTTAATCCAACATTCCTACTTTTCCTTTTCTTTTCAAACTTAAAAGTAGTTTTTTAAACACCTGTCATTTTGGTTATCATTCAGGAATTTGTGGACGCAAGGCGAACTGCTGGACTTGGCAATGCCCCTCAATGTTTGTGGTCTCCTTCTCCCCCGCAAGAACTGAAAGGAGCTCCTGCTGAAGCATTATTGGCAAATGCTGGATTTGTCAGTTTTGGTAATGCCCGATAATTTTTTTTACTAGTTTTCTTCACCTATAAATCTCTCTATTTTCCCTGATTCAAGATTGTGTTTGAGGAGCAGTCATTTCCCCACGTCATGTGGAAGGCAGAAAGCTGGACAGAACTGTTTGGAGCTTATCGACATTTCATGCTTATGTTAGTTACCATGTCAAGGTGAGAATTTCTTCACCCCGAGTGTATTTCCTTAACATGATCCCAACACTCACTACTTTGGAGTTAGAATGGTAGTGTTGTCCACAAATTAACCTGGGCTCTGTAGACAGTTTACAACTTTACATGCAAGAAGTCAAAGCACATCAAAGTGTAAAAAGATTAACACAGGGAATCGGCTATTAGCGTATAAAGTAAGCAACAACAAAGAAGCATGAAAAGAACCACGATGATTTAAGATAAAATGAACTTATATATAGAGAAAAGAGAGATGCGAGAGATGCTCTAATACCAAGCTTATTGCAGAGAAAAAGGAATTGGAACAAGGGAGAAGAATAAAGAAAACTAATGGTAGTTACGGACAGATTAGGCTTTCGAGGCAATGGAGCTAAGCCCCTGTTTGATGGCCATTATTTGGCAAAAACTTTGTTTTAAATAGTGAATTTTTGGAGAATGTGTGGTTAAAAAGTCGGAAATTTTTGGATTTACGTGCAGAATATTTTATTGTGCGAATGTGTGGTTGAAAATGAGCATGTAGACTAAAGAGTTTTGAAATAATGGTTGTCAAACAGGGGCTAAAGAAAATATGGTACCTCAGCAATAAAACTGAATTTCTACTGATACAGTGTGAGGAGTATTTATAGCATGGTTTAACTTCTGTGTTTCCCTTTAAAGTGACAAAAAGAAGTAAAATGAACCAAAGTACATGAAAGTTAGGCTGAATATCGAGTTGTTTTGTAATTGCCACATAGTGCATATATGGACCCTGAACAAGTACAATTTTGGAACTATGATGAAAGGTAAATGCCATAAATATGTGCTTCAATAACCTGCAAGGGGAAACAATTGCTAAAAAAAATTTCCTTCATAATAAACATCGAGAATACAGGTGTGTAGAAGTGAAGTAATGAAATTGTAATTCAAGTTTTCTCTTATATATCTAAGATTCCTATATCAACCTTGTGCTTAATTGAACTTACTTTGAGAATGTGATATATGTTATTTTCCATTTTATCTGTATTTGTCTTGTGGTGAACAGTGTTCAGAAGGCTTCATGCATACTCGGATGAGGCGACGTGTAGAGTCACTGATAGAGGTAGTCTTTAATCTCGATGAGTCTCTCTTTCACTGATGAATCTTTTGTTCAGATAAATATCTCTTTCCGCATTCTGAATATATCGCATCTAGTAGGCATCACTTATTAGAATAATTGAATGATGAAATCAAGAATGACGTCAACTTTTTAAAAAAAAAATAATAATAATAATAAAATAAAAAGGAAATTAGGGCTGGGCTCCCCAACCTTTCAAAGGTTAGTTTTTGACTCCCCAACCTATTGAACTCTATGAGATTAGATGTCCACGTAAAGGAAAGTGTTAGTTTTAGGTTTAAAAAGTCAAATTTTGTGTTGTTGAAAAGATTATGGCGCCCCTGTTCAGAATTAAACACAGGAAATTATGTTTCAGAAAAAAAAAAAATTAAAATAATTGTCTTCTTCATGAACCCCCATCCTAAAGCCACGGCCAAGAACCACCTCTACCATGGCCGCCAGCTTCAACACACAGCCATAATCTTCTCCATTGCCGCTGACACCAACTCCCATCTCCGCTGGCCACCTCCACCACCCTGCCGCTGAAAAAAAAAATCCCCATATCCAAATCTAAATTCAATTACAAATCAAACCCATGCTTCGTTTATTCTCACCCCATTCAAAAGACCATCCCCAAATCCAAATCCACCCACCATTTTTCGCTTTAAAACGCTGCTAATAGGTCTAGCTGGTTTTGTTATTTTGAGTTGTTGGATCATGGATGTGCATTATTGATAATGAAATATTTTCTCTTATAAGATACTCTTTTGACGTCGTATTTCTGTGTTCAAATCCAATTATTGCTTCATTTTTTGGGTTTATTCTTTTTTTTTTCCCCCTGTTTTTACTTCCAAAATTCAAATCTTAAGAGGTATGTAACCAGAATACATTCTGCCTCAGGCTTTAGATCGTGCCAAACCAGATTGGAAGAAGGTGAAGAAGGCTGTACAAACTAGATCCTTTAAAAGACTGGTAGGCAATGAAAGCATTGTTGCACTTGTAATGCCCAACTCTAATGTAGTATCTTATCATGCATCTTCCAAACTTTTTTTTTTTTAATTTTCTCGCAGAGCATCAATGATGGACGGGCAACTTCAAATTCCAGAAATTGAGATTGCGGGATCCATGTAAGGCGACCGTCACAATCTGTGAAGATGCAGACGCAATTCTTTGTCAATCTTAATATCGTCGCTTCTGATTATTTCACATTTTAAGGATTTTCCTCAACAACCTTATTCTATTTTCTTTTCGACAAGATCTCTCAATGGGAAATTCCTGCATCATTCTCTACTTAAAACATAGAAAATTGAAGCATGTCATGTTGTCTGCCAAAATATTTTGAGCCTGCAGTTTTCCATCCTAGTGAAAAATGGGTTTGGACCGGCGGAGTTAATATTAAATTAAAGCATGTACCTGTTTTGTTGTGAATGAATATTTGTAATCTTCAAGCAGGAAATGTCATTTATTTGGTGCTCGTACATTTTAATAAATTTCGTCCGCATGATGTTAATTTCTGTGAGACAGAGTACATTTACTTCAACTACCAAATTATAATTGACATTTATATTGGCCCTACCTCTTGCATGAGAATGGTACCGTCCAGCCTTTAGCTTTAATGAGGCGTTGCTCGATTTGACAAGCAAGTGTTTTCCATTATACGTTGGAAACAGTTGCGTTCCTATGTAAAAAAATAAATGTACTGTCTAGAGTTAATTACTCTCCCTGTCCCATATATATAGGTTGAGTTTCCTTTTTTCTTGTCCCAAATATATAGGCTTGTTTCTTAATTGGGAATGTTATGTTTTGTTCTTTTACTAATATACCCTTATTTAATTTGCCTAGGTACTAATTCCAACAATAATTTACTTCTAGTTGTTGAAAATTAAATAGGGATAAATTNTTTTTTCTTGTCCCAAATATATAGGCTTGTTTCTTAATTGGGAATGTTATGTTTTGTTCTTTTACTAATATACCCTTATTTAATTTGCCTAGGTACTAATTCCAACAATAATTTACTTCTAGTTGTTGAAAATTAAATAGGGATAAATTTGGAAAGTTCTTGATAAAAATTGCTTTTTCAATAACATTAAATAAGATTTCTTAATTCGTGTGAAAAATGAAACAAGCCTATATATATGGGACGGAGGGAGTATTTTTGATCGAGTAATTTTGAGTAAACCTATTATCAATGAAATTCATTGACGTTATACCTAAGTTGGTACAATTATACAATTAACGAGTGAGCTTCTATAGCTTGGTAGTGTAATTTAATTCTGATTTCTTAATTTTCTTATTTTGTTTGTGTACGGTGTCAGTTTCACGTCATCTTTACGCAGAAAACCCACCTTTTCGGTAAAGCATTATCTGCTCAAATATGTTGGTCTCTAGGAATTGGAAAATGCTCATTCTATATCATCTTTTTTTATAGATTGATGAGGTGATTATAAATCCAATCAAAATTGTCAAAAATCTCTTCACTATTTAAACAATTATGCTTATGTGATGTGGGCTATTGACAAATAATTTTGCTAAATGTACAGTACCCCTTCACAGTGAGTTTCATAGTCATCTCACACGTGGATGCCCATCTCCATGTGAGTGGACTGTGAAGGGGGACTGCAAGTGTAGCATTATTCATTGACAAAAAGAAATTGGGAGGGGTGTACAGGACAACCTTGGACGAATAGATTAATTATTAGGAAAAATTCATATCCAAGAATGTGTGTGATTGATATGGAAAATATTTTTCTTATTTTGAGGAAAACAAAAACATATTTCTCCAAAGAAAATGTTTTCCTTAAAAAAAAAAAAATGGAAAAATGGACATATTTTTAAAAGTTGAAAAAAAATTTCCATGAAAAAATAGTAATCAAATACTTCAAAGTGGGAATTTGGATGAAAAATTGACATTTTTCATGAAAAATAAATGCAATCAAACACACCCTAAGAGTTTAATTATGACCCATTTTAAAATTAAAAAACAAAATTTAAAAGTTCAAAATTTAAAACTTCTACACCTCGAGTTACATTCTCCCCTATGTCAAAAATCTGGTCATACATTGAAAAATGTGTTGCTAAAATCAATGTATCAAAACCTGATAACTCGCAAGGTGTAAATCAATGTGTCAACCTTTATGTACATATTACATTATTCTTTCCACTCAAGAGTCTGTTTGAGCCCTATTTTTTTTCTTAAGAATGCATTTTGGAATAGTAGATTGATGGAGAATGTGTGGTTGAAAATAAGAAAAAAATTTGAGTTTATGTGCAATATTATTTTATTGAATAATGTATGTTTAAAAAGAAAGAGAAAAATGTATTTTGAAAATAATAGGAATCAAACAGGGCTCAATCCTTTGAACCTGTTCAAGCAGCATTAATCCATGTGGCCCCCATGGCCTCGTAAAATTAGTCGTTATTGTTGACTTTTATTAGACGAGTGAGATCCAATAACGGATATATTTTCAATTTTAATTGGATTTTAATTCCTCCCAAATAAGCTCTGAATTATGTACTCGCCCTTGCTTAATAAATGCCGAGATAATTTAATGAATGGTAATTGAATTTTGCTATAAGTTACTATTTTCTTACCGATCTTTAAAAAGTTACTCGGTGCTCACTGCATTTTGCTATAAGTTACTACTTGCTCACCAAAATTTAAAAGGTTGCTCGTTGCTCATATAAATTTGAACAAAGTTACTAGTTGCTCACCGAACTTTACTATAAATAACGTTGATGAAAATAATGAGTAATTGATAAATAACTTTGTTCAAATTTGGATGAGTAATTGATAACCTTTTAAATTTTGGTGATGAAGTAGTAACCTATAATAAAATTCAGTGAACAATACTTTTTAAAGATCGATGAGCAAATAGTAACCTATAGCAAGTGACGATCGATTAAATTAACTCAATAAATGCCATTATCTACCACCGTCCTATCGTCCATCTGCCACCGGACAGGACAGCCCCTGTTAGTCTTAAATGCACCATTCCACTTGCATACAAGCAGGTGTGAATTATGAACAATGCTTATCCCGAATTGATGAAATCATGTATAAATAGATAGTTTCCCAGTTTGGATCCGCAACCATTAGCTTTTCTATATCAGTGTGTGGAAATGGAGCAGGAGAAGAGCAGTCGAGTGAAAGTCCGTTCACTGCTCAGTGTAGTATCGAGCAAGCCGATTGAGCCGGGGAAGACTTTGAAACTTTCTTCTTTGGATCATGCACTGGGACTTCACAGTGTCCATGTCGTTTTTTACTACAAGTCAAATCCATTTGACGAAGGTCCACACTCAACGGACATGGACAATCTCCGGATCGCTCTCTCGGATCTACTGAATAAGTACCCGAAAGTAACGGGTCGGTTGACCCGAGGTGTGGATGGAAATTGGGAAGTGAAGTGCAATGATGCTGGTATGAGGATTGTGAGGGCTGAAGTAAGCTCCACCATTGATGAGTGGTTGAGATCTGCTGATGCTTTGGAGGAGCGAGATCTAACGGTGTGGGAGGACATGCCGGAAGATCCAAGTATCTGGTCACCATTTCGAATCCAGGTACATATGTATAGGGGTGTCCAAAAGTCCCGAACCGAATCGGACCGAACCAAATCCGAGCGATTTTTCATAAGTTAAATATCCGAAATGGTACTCGAATCGAGAATCGATGGTTTGGATCAGGTCTCGATTATAGACCAAATCGAAAAATCGAATAAGAACCAAA
>CAIGRT010148250.1:0-10152 GCA_903798405.1 Fraxinus platypoda | reverse complement strand
GAGAAATAATATGTGACCAATTAATTCGATAAAATGTGACCAATAAATAAGTTGTGACTCATAAGTATGTATAGGTGACCATGAATTATATAATTGTGATTTTAATATATTTAATTAATAAAATATATTTAATTAATAAATAAATACCTGATTTTTGCATTAACTAAACTTAAAACTTGATTTTTGAATTGTGCAAAGTTAATGCCTTAATTGTGAATTTTTCTCCTTTATAAATTTGGTTTGATATTGAGGGGATGTTTGATTCCCATTTTTCCCAAAATACATTTTTTTCCTCTTGTTTTCAACCGCAGATTCTTCATTAAAATAATATTANTTTCTCCTTTATAAATTTGGTTTGATATTGAGGGGATGTTTGATTCCCATTTTTCCCAAAATACATTTTTTTCCTCTTGTTTTCAACCACAGATTCTTCATTAAAATAATATTAAACGCAAATCAAAAACTTTTCATTCTTTTTTAACCACACATTCTCTATCAATCTACTATTCCAAAATACATTCTTCAAAAATAATGGAGATCAAACACCCCCTTAATTCTATAGCAACTATTACAAATGCGATGCCATTACGATTTGCAAAGTAATCTGTGGTAATATGATGGATCAGGACATTTAACAACTACGAGTGATGTTTAAAATTCGAGTTGTTTTACAGGAGATGCTGAACGAAAGGCGATCAACGGATAAGAGCAAGTCTAGTAGAGAGCATAACCTTGTCAAGTGGGCTCGACCACTTCTAACCCAGAGCAAGAAGCTCTTGAGAATACTGGATCCAAGAATTTAAGGACAATACTCAACTAAAATTCTTATGAAGGTGGAAAATCTTGCATACCAATGTCTAAGCCAAAATCCGAAAGGGAAGCCCCGTAATGAGTCAAGTAGTTGAAATACTTGCAACCCTTCTACCACAAATAGCGAGCCAAAACGAGGCAATTTTACAGAGCAGCTGTGGATGTGTAACCCTTTACGAAGTTCCTGATAGCCTGGACACTCCAAAGGAAAGGAGAGATCCCCTCAAAAGCGCGAGTGATGCCCAAAAACACAGACCAATGGAAGTAGCAAAGTTAGCCTCCAATGGAGCGCGACCTTTTACAATCCTCCACATGATCTTCTAGACGAGATATCGTCCTCTACAGGGTAATGAAGTCTGCGAATAAGCAGGAAAAACTACAAATGGTACATCTGCAAAACAAGTGAATACATGTTGCCTCGTCCAATTGTTCCCTTTTCTTTGCAATCCTATGTTCAGTGGAACTTGATGATCACTTAACCATGTATACAGTTCTATAATTTCTCACAAATTGCTCCAACGTTTTGATAACATAAATCTGAAATCTTGGTGATTAAATAAAGAAACGTTTTGATAACATAAATCAGAAATCTAGGTGATTAAATAAAGAAAACAATTATTCCACAAAGGATTACTGTCCACCAATCGATTTTACAATATAGAACCTTATCCATAAGTATGAGCACACTGATAAAACTAGATATAAAGAAAGAAAAGTAGTCGCTTTCCATTGTTTCCTAAAAACCGAGCACGAACCATTATAAGAAATGAGTAGAAACATATTGAACTAGTTTCTGTACTATTGGCCTTCATCCATTGGATCACCACGGTTGCACGTCTGAGATCTTAGATCACTGCCTGATTGGCCAGACTCATCAGACTCGGATGTTTTGGAAACAGAATCTTCAAGTGCCTCAAGAAATGAAGGCACGGTGAACTTGTCTGCAATAAGGGAAAATAATGAAATCATCGACCATGCTTCAGACAAATTTGAAAGCAGCAGTATACAATGATTTAGAGATGGAACTCCAAGTAAATGGACAGTGTATTAATAGCACTAAATTAAAGTTGTCGCCCACACGGCCGAAATCCTTGTAATTACAGGTTCCATTAAACCAACAAATCGACAACGTAGTTAGCACGTTAGAAGTATAGAACTGTTAAGGATTATAGGGCGAGAGTTAGAATGTGGATATACAGAGATGTCCCGTCATTAAGACAAGGATATGAAGGAAGTTCAGTCTCCAAAAGTAATGGAAAGGTCTCGAAAGAGTTTTTTGTGGGGGAGCTAGGGGTTGAAGCTGCAGTTATACCCCATGGGTAAGATGGAAATCCTCATCACTTACATTTCGTTGGGTCGATTCCAAACTGAGTAAGATCTACCTGTCCAGTTCGCAGCACCTATAGTAAAAAGGAATACAGACAATTTATCAACAAACACCAAAGAATAAAGCCCAAAGAAAACCTCAACAAAGAATTTCTAGGTGTTGAAGCCTCACATAAGTAAATGAATCTAATTGTTGGCGAAATGGAGGGCTCTGTAGCAATTCTATTAACTCCTCTGGAGTCCAATGACCCTGCAACCTCACAAGAATCTCAATAATTGGAGGAGATATAAAGCAGTGACAACTTTGGAGAAATGTGAATGTCAAATTTTTACCTCAGGTAAATATGACACCAATCGTTGTTCCAATGGTAGTTCATCAATGAGTGGCAATATAAACTCTGGCTTCAAAATATCACCTAATCCCAAGCCTAGAAAACCAGAAGCTTTAACAATTTCCAGTAGAAGAAAAGAGCCGTAATTGTCAAACAAAGCCAAGTTGGATGGTGTAAGGTGAAATAGCAGAGGGATGTAATGGATGAGTAGAATCCTTATACGCATAGTTCCATTATGTTATACACTTAGCGTAATATAAGATTGTCTAAATAAAATTTCTCATAGCATGAATGGCAGAAATTCACTGAGCACAGAATATATTAGTAAACAAACTAGACTCCACAAAATTTGAGTAAATTTAAAATGTAAACATAATTGAATCTCCAACATCTTGATGTTGCAGAAAATTTACCAGATCTTCAAAAATACTTGTTTACATAGAACTATTACCGAGCCAAATCAAATAGACATTAGACATGATTGACTACATTCTTATGCCACAAGGTCACTACAAGTGTAGTTGTGATACGGTAACCTGTAGACCAACTTTACGAAAAGTTTAGTATTAATCAAGAATACTACACTGTATGTACATACCTGCCTCTGGATCTCCTGCTTCATCTATGTTAGAATGAAGAAATAGAACATTTTGTCAGCTGAGAACAAGTTGAAAGCAAGAGTACACGAAGCAGCTTGTTGTCACAAGAGAGTACCTGATGATCCTATGTTACTTAATATTCTCTGCAGATCTGCCAACTTTACTGGCCCGGAAGAGGTTACTTCACTAGTTCCTTCAGCACCCATGCTTGGGCCCACCAAATTTCCAGCCCTATGAAAGTAGAAACAGCTATTTGATCACAGCATTCTTCATTGAGGTCCTGTGGTGGTACTGGAACAATGCTTTTTCTTCTTCTTCATTACTTGATTACTTGATTTGTTTTTCTTAGTTGGGTGTTTTAAGGTGAAAAGGAGCCGGAAATTGATTAAATCAGAAGAAGTATCTTCAGGTTTGTTAGCAATATTGTCTAAATTTCTAATCAACACAAAAGGAAAATACAGAATGAGGTATTCATAAATTATCATGAATACCATATTAACAGGTAAATGTATCACAAGTTTGCTCTTGAAGATATTATCCACGCTCACCATCAGATACAAGCTTCTCTATTTTGTCAATATTACCTTGAAGAAATATCTTCTTCAACCATATCGTCTACACTCGGTAAAGGAACTGAAGCATCAGGCTCCTCTTCATCAGGTAACTCTAATAACCACCAAATCCAAAATTAGATCCAAGTTGATAGAAGAATGCCACACCAACAAAGGTAAATGATTTCCTATCCCGTTACTATATATATAGGGCAATATATATATATATATATATATAATTCTATGCAACATGAGCTATTCAAAATCCACATTTGACTCAATTGCCCAACTTTTAAATTCTTCCAATGATCATATAATGCAACAGGCAGCAGCAAAAAGACATGTTGCAAAGTTATGGAGAAAAAAAGATGAGCAAAGCAGACTTTCCAAATTGTAGATGAGTTTTTAAATACCTAGAGGCTGATTCAGGTACAAATTGACGGAGGTACATATCTGTGTATCACTTTCAGATTTGGATTCCTAGAACCAACAAAAGTAACAAGTGTTAGCATGATAGCATCTCAGACCATTCGCATATTGCCTAAAGACAAACATCATAGACCTGCATCCAAAAGAAGAACTTCCTGTCATCCGTATGAAACTTCAGGATGTAAACCCTTCCAGAAGATTGATTAACCTGAACAAAATAGATAAATCAAGAATCAACTGAAAATATTATGAATATGAAAAGAAAAAGAAAACAATCTTATCAACAATGGACAACACAAGACCAAAAAATATGTACCTTCTCAAAAAATGCTTCATCTGGAAAGACAATTTGATCCTGCATATAGCACATGTTAAGAAATAAGTTGGAGCGAAATGAGAGTAGATAAGAGTAGTAATATCAGATGTAACAGAACCAAGATAAATGATAAATGGAAAAAGAACAAGCATCAGGTTTCCATCGTCCTCATAAAGACATAAAACAGCATACATCTTCAACAATGTTCACAGATCGATCCAGCCACTGAAAATGGATTAGCCCTTCTTCACCCTATCAAAGACAGGAAGACAGTTCCAGTCAGGATGTGAATTCAACAATTATAATATGAAGTAAACTGAACCCAAACATAGGAAATACTCAAAAAAATAAACATAAACACAAGGACAAAATTAACAGAGACAATTTTCTGTAATCACTCGTACCCTTCCTATTCGTACAAGTCCTTTACGAGAATCAGGGATAACACGGTTTCCCTCCATAAGCATTTTCCCTGCACGAAACTCCAGCAATACTTCCTGTCCAATGGAAGAACAGACTGTTATCTAATCACAGGTCCTAATCATAGGAATAGAACAGAATATATATGTTGAACAAATCAATGAGGACGTAAGAACTTGACACATGATCTTCATCTCAATGTTATTGTAGTAACTCAAGGTAATAATACGAACTAAAGAAACCGCCCCCGCCCCACACACACACACACACACACACACATCCCATACCAAAAACAGGTAAGTAAAATCCTATATCATTGCTCCTACGAATAAGTAGCGAACCAAATCTACCAAACTTATGTAGCCTGTTGCCACTGTAAACAACAAAGAATGTCCAAGTAACAGGAAAAAATCTTCTCTATATGAGAAATAAGTGATCACGAGTCTTGTAGTGAAGCACATATCAGAAGAAGATAGCTTGATAAATCTTTGCACTAGCAAGTATGCAACCACATATAGTGTCTTAACTCAAACCAAGTAAAGAATATCATTTTCAAAGGAGCAAGAGCCTTACACCTGAGGCGTACCTAGTACGAGGTGCTCATTAGAAACTCAAAATGATTACACTTTGAATTCCGTTTGACAAGGCTTAGGCCATGAACTTAGTGTATGATTGGTAAATCTTTTTGTAGATTATAAGTTGCGGGTCCTACGGAAAGTGTCCATAAAAGTTAAGGGTCCTAGGGAATGTGTGAAGAGAAGTGAGGTTTGACCAGCATATAACCTTAAAAAAGCTTTGCCAATCATTCACTTAGTGGGGCATGTCCCTTGATTTATGCTTTGTTTTCCTTTAGCTTGTATTTTCGGATACTTCTTCGCCGGCCTCAATTTTTTGATCTAGTTATCATAACCTAGAACATTTTAAGGATTTTTGGATTGTTTTATTCACACCCCAACCCTGAAAAACTAAAAAGAAAAAATTGGAGATAAGAGAAGAGAATGGTAGAAGAGCCTGACCTGCTCCAACACTCTATTCCACAATTGAAGTGTGATCTTCCGAGTGAAGTTGCAACATTTTAATGGCAGGTAATGACTAGCAACATGCATATTGATTCTTCTTCTTTATATTTTACTTGTTTTTGGCACTGTTCATTTTTTTCTTCTAGCTGAGTTACATTTCATTTAAAGCCAAAGCAAAAAAAGGAATTCCTAAATAGTGGGTGAGTCGTTTCATTTGGTTTGGTTCCAGTTGTGAAATAGTGGCCGTGTTACATGATTACTGCTTTATGTATTTAAAAACTTTGTTTCTAGTTGCAAAAGAATTAACCTCGTTACGAAGTTCTACTATGGATTTTTTTTAGATGGTTTTACAGTCATTATTAGAATAGTTTTGTATTTTAAAGATTTTTTAATTAATTTATTAGTATCTCTTCGAAGCATCTCGAGGCTTTTGTAATGCCTCACAGAGGCAAAACATCTTATATGTGTTAGATTTCTTAAGACATTGTTATCAAGTATTAACATTTAACTAAGTATACTCTAGCATAATGATGCAAATATAAAAGGAGAATTTTAGTGTCAATAAGGAAAATAAGAAGCGTTGACAAGTTATATCACCTGATGTCCCCATTTACTAAAATCTAATTTCGTGTAAAGTACAAGGCTTGATCAGTAAGAACATTAACTTCGATAAACTCAATTTGCCACGTCTATCATTAAATTAACCCAAGAAAAGTCACGACTCATAACCCCCAATATCAAATTACCATCAAAGGTAAAGAATCCAACTGAAGTGTTATTCCAGGCGGGTCAATAGAAAGGAGGAAAAAGAACCAAGAGAAATTATATTCATCAAACATCCTCATTCCTAAAAGGCAAGGATGAAGGGAAGTGCCACAACCACTACCTCAGCCAAAGAAACTGTTTGGTACACAAGTTTTCAAAGCCTAAACATCCTAGGACATAGCTAGATAGACTGGGTAGTAAAAATCAACAAAAACATCTTTTTGACTATCAATTACTCCAACAAAAATGCTTCGTCGTCCGCTCATTTAAATTAGCACTCAGACAAGAAGAGGCAAAAGCGTATAATAAGTAAGCCTAACAAAAAAAAGGATCTTAAAAATTTGTTCAAGTAACTGCAAGAACCTTTACACACATCTAGCTTCTTGGCTATTAAAATGATCACATAAGAGGGTGGCCTAAAATCATCTCTAAATGGAATACCCAATCCAAAAAAGAAAAAAATATATATATATATTATTTACCCAATCTATTGGAGATCTCACTGTAGAGAGCTTTTAATCACGCATGTTATTGCTGGCAAGCTCAACCTGGAAGATATTCTCAGGCCTGAGATTGACTCAAAATTATGATAGCTAAAAAAAAAAAATGTTGTTCCTAAACAAGCAACTACATCTGTGAGAAAGAAACATGACATCTGCAATCTGGATGAAAGAAATGCACTACCCACACTATAATGGCATCCATCACTTCTATGGGTGTCAATGGGCCGAGCCCCCGTGAGCTCAAGGGCTGAACCGAGCTCGCCCACTAGCCCATATTTTTTTTATTTTTTGAAATGTGACTAAATTTTTGACGAGCTGATGAGCGCGGTCCAAGAGCCACTTTTTTGGGCTTGGCTTGCACTCGAGTTCGTCCGAGTGGGTGAGCGAGCGAGCCATTGCCACCCCTAATCACTTCATTCCATAAGTATCCTCTCAAAAAACTGAATACTGAAGTAAATGAAAGAGGAAAAGAGGAGCATGCCCGAAATTCTCTAAGGAACTGAATAACATTTTTACAATTGTCTTTTGAAAGTCTATCTAAAAACGTAGAGTTTAGCCACAGCAAGGTTTCCCAAATTTGAGTATTATGGCTAACTCCTCTAACTACATGACGTTATCAACCACCTTATTACCAATAAAACTACATCAATATCTATCTCCCTTCCGCTGAAACAATTCTGAAAAGGGAAATAGTACAATCAAGAACAAAGTCCAATCTATAAGAAACTTGGTAAAAAAACCTGTAGAATCACAAGAACAAGCCCTTGTTTTACTAACGTTTCAACTACACATTTCATCTTCTATCAAAATCTACTAAAAATCAGATTTTTTTTCCCAAACCAAACGGGGGCTGATAGTGTGAAGGCAACCTAGCCAAATTAATTCTCCTCACAACAGTTCAACCCTGTGTATAAAAAGTCAAAGCAAAGCAATATAATAGTCATCTCAAAAGATGACTTTGCTCCAATCTTCTTCAAATGATCTGTCTAACCAAAAGGATGTCCGTCTATTCCTCCCAAAAATCATAGGGCAATAAAATCAATGCTCAGAAAATATCTTTCCACTGAATCTAGAATTTTACTTAACAAAGGCTGTCATATCTCTTCTAATAGTTGTCCAACTCTAATTGCCACTCAAAATCTATCAAGACAACGCAGACTGAGTAGTAGCCAACTGAATAACATCAAAACCCCCCACAAGGACTTGATAGGTAGCTTAAATCACACAATTCTTCTAGAAACTAGACCATTTCCTCACGACACGCAATACGGACACGCCAACACATGATTTTTAAAAAAACGTAGGATACAGACACGTCTAGAACACGTTAACTCAAACTCATTAAATTTTTTTGATTAATATATTCTATCTTTTTGTTTATACTCCTTAACTTTTAATAAAATCAAGGAAAAATTGCAACAGCTGTCCCTCACCTTTCACTTTTTTGTAAACTTCACAATAACCTTCACTTTGTGCTACCCACATTTCCAAACCTTTCAAAAATATGCACCCGGGGTCCAAATTATCCATTTGACCATTAGTTGACCAGAAAAATAAAAATTTGACCAATTTTTACCAAATTGAAAACGGTAAAATGGTATATTTACATTTTTCCAAATATTATTAACAATTAGAAAAATTAAACTAAAAACCAAAAACAAAGAAAAGAAATCAGCCCTACCCACCCCACCCATGTTCATCATCATCTTCTTCTCCTTGCCGACGACAACCACGATGCCACTCTCCTCTCTCTCCCAAGCCCACTGAATCCTCTCCTCCACTTACACTTGCCCACCTACATTTGCAGTTGCAGAAATCCAGAAATCAAATCTGGAGTGATATTTTGCCAATTCTTTGCCAAATCTAGTATTGAAGAAATCCGAAAATCAAGTCTGGAGTGAAATCTAATTTTTGCCAATTCTACAAACTTGATTTTTCTTTGAGACCCTTCAAAAAACTTCAATATTTGGTACCCATTTTTGCCGGTGCAAATGAGGGGTCGAGAGTAATTGCTGCATTCACATTGAAGGATGAGAAACCCTCTGAAAGTCATGTGACTGTTGGGGAGGATCTAGGTTCCATTGGGTCTCCATCACTCGCCAAAGCTCCAGAGCTGACTACGACAGAGGTGGTGGAGACTGCGAATAAGGGCCTCTATGTCGACCTTCTTTTTGAGGTCGGGAGGGGACTTGCGTTTGCGGTGGTGCTGGTAGGAAGGTGCGTCAGGGAGTTCAATGGTGGTTTGTTTTGGGTGTGGCCAGAGGACATGGAGGTGAGAGGCAGATGTTGATATCATATCAGTAAAGATTTTCCTACGACGGTGCCGTTTCTTCCGTGTGGAGGGCTCAGGTTGGGATCCAGGTAAGAGGTTAGGTTGGTTTGTTGTGGAGGGGTGGGGTGGGGTGGCAGTTGATTTTGGTTTGATGGAGACGGCGGGTGGTGGTGGCGACGACGATGGTGGGTTGATTTCTAGCTTGGTTTAGTTGGAGTGGGTTGGTGAAGAAGGTGAATAGTGATTTTCATGTTTGAAAGTTGACCATGATCCTCAATATCAAAACCCCAAAGTGACCAATATCAACCCATTACCCAATATTTACACTAGTATTAATTCATTACAATTGAGAAAACGGAAAAATAACTTTCAGATAGTGATGCTAATCCTCGTTCCATTAAACACTTATCATAATGCAACATCATCTCTCATTAACCACGAGTATTTCCAACTCATCCAAAAACTATTTTCGTATCTATTAAAACAAACACCATCCGTTTCTCATCAAAATGGACCTACATTTATCTCCGAGTCAAAAAAATATTAAACGCAACTAGCAATAGAAATGAGTAATATAAGTATTAATATACCCAGATTGTGATAGCTCATAATAAGCAACTTTTTAAAAGTAATGAACAGATTCTATGACAACCGAGCATGTATTCCATATTTTTTCCCCTAGGAGTTATATTTACCAAGGCAAATTAGCTCTAATAACATTTTGCTTCTTTTATGGTCATGGTTTAAAAAGGCGGTAGTAAGGCGCGCTTCATTGTGAGGTGCGTCTCATTTAAAATTTGATTTTTCAAT
>CAIGRT010148241.1:0-21829 GCA_903798405.1 Fraxinus platypoda | reverse complement strand
AAGCACAATTAATTGACAATTCCTAGTAAAACAAATTTCAGGCAATTCAATTCCCTATAATTCGTTTTCTTTCCGCCCAAATTTTATCTTTGAATCAAACGGGAAAATAATATTTTGAAATAATGATTTTTAGGAGAATGTATGATTAAAAAGTAAGAAAATATTTTAAATTACGTACAAAATATTTTATTATAAAAAGTATGGTTAAAAATGAGTTTGAGAAAAAAATTGTATTAATAGTTGCCAAATAGGAGCTAAATAAGTAAAAAAATATACATAAAAGTAAGTAAGACTTTAAATACTTTACTTATAATTATTAAATAAATAAGTACAAAATATATATAAAAGTACGTAAATACTAAAATTTAACCTTAAATACTATACTTTGTAGATTTATTATAATTAGGGCATTTTTCGAATTAAAATCAGATTTTAATCTAAATTAAAATAAAATAATTAATATTAATCATATCTTTCGTGAGTCTCACAACATTTCAATCACATAATTCAAAAATTTATATTACAATCTATTAAAAATATAATTTTAATCCCCGTAAAATACTCACTTGCTAAGAGTGGTTTTAGAACCTTTATTATCCTTTTTTTTGTCCCTGGTGTGTGTGGGTTAAATGGCGAACCAACTATACGGCTACAACCCTAGCAGCTACAGCGGTGGAGGCGCCGCTGCCAGCAGTCTCTACAGTTCTCGATCCGTCACCGAACCCTATATCCCCGGTGCCACCTCATTGCTCGGAACCACCTCCAAGTACCTTAGCTCCGACTCACTCTCCTCATCCTCCGCATTGTTCTACAACTCGGACAGTTACTCCTCTAGAATTCCCGGTATCTCCGTCGCTACTCCCACCCATTCGTACGGACCACCTGGCGTCGATACGGGGCCTACAGTTGTGTCTACCGACACTCTTTACTCTGGGTTGAAGCGCCCTTCCGCTGAAAGTAAGAAATTTCTATCTGTTTCTGTTTTTCTTTTACTTTTTGTTATATGCTTTTAATACGAATGCTGTTCTAGATGCAAAAATATGAATCAATATCCTGCTTCTATGGTTTTGTGACAGTTTACTCATGTTAGTATTGCATGTATTCTTAAGACTATGTATGCTTATTCTGACTTATTGGCTAGTTTCTAGGCATGTGGATACTTTGAATGGAAGGGACAGTCCTATTTCGAGGCAATGAGAAAGTGTATTGAATTTACTCCTAGTGAACTTGATACTCAATGTTTGATGCAAAATCATACTGTTGCTGGCAGTGGACATATATTCAGCATGTCTAGATATATATAATTAGTAGAACATGTGAGATCAAATAGCTTGCTATGTGATATCAGAAAAGAGGATTTCTCAATGAGTTGGGTAGCTTACCCAAAAACTTAATAGTATGAAAATGCTGCCTATGTTTGTTCAATTCTTCTGGAGTGGCCAAGGAACCATTCTTGCAGAAATAAATACACATTTGGAGATTAAAACTGGTAGATTGTATATTGATACTGAATTGAAGATCCATTTTGGGTTAGCTGGGATGCTATATTATTTTTGGAGTCAAAAGAGCGAGAGTTAGAGGTGGAATATCCAAATAAGAATTCATTTCGAAATTTTTGAAGTGTGTTAGAGTTCCTAGGAAAAAAAATGTTTTTATGTTATGTGATATGCCAATTAATTTTTTTTATTAAAATAGGTTAAAGTCTATGAAGAGCGTGGGTTACATTGGCTTCTCCTTCTCAAAGATGAACGTACTTTGTTCCATATAGTTATAAATATATAGATATAAATATACTCTGTGCTAGCTTAATGTAAATTCTCTTTGTTAACTCAGCTTTCTGAAGGAGGCTTCAATCGAGAAAATTGCTAAGGAAAGAGAGTTTGAATGTTTTCCCATGAGTGTGATATAGAATGCTATTTTATATTTTTATTAACTGACGTTAAGTTTGCTTCGGGTTGAGACATATATGGTTTTATACATAAAAATACATCTATAACTATGTTCTTTATGTTGTAAATTTATAAAATCGATTCTTGCATTGTTACTGCCTTGAAAATTCATTTTCTATTATTACGTGTCTAGTATAAGGCGGGGAAATTCACTATGTAAATCCACAGTCATGAGTAAGGTTGCGCTGCTCACTGTGAACTGATTGTTTGTATAATATAAACTTATTTATGATTGGTCTGAAAAGATATAGAGTGTAGCTTATAAATGGACAAATCAAACTTTTATGAACATTTAGTTAATAATCAGACCTTACCGCAATTGTGGATTTATATACTGGATTTCTACATCTTATACAAGAGCAAGTGTTGAAATATAGAATATAATATTTATGAATTAGTATGAAATTCTCTAGCATATAAGTTAATGTTTCAAATGTATATATATTTTTTATTTTTAATATTTACACCAACACTCATTGGCTTCATTTATTTCTAGTAATATGTGCTATTATTCCTCGTATAAATAAAAATTTTATTTACAATATCATATATTTTGGTTTCTTGTCTATATTGTCTACTATCTACCTAGCACTCTATCATCAAACAGTTTTGGGTGCCCATGGCACATTTGGGCAAACTGAAGCTTGGTATTCAGCAAACCCTTTAGCCAAGCGCCCTAGATATGAGAATACAAGCCACTTGCCTATTTATCCCCAGAGGCCAGGAGAGAAGGACTGTGCCTTTTATATGCAAACAAGAATGTGTAAGTATGGCGAGAGCTGCAAGTTTGACCATCCTATTTGGGTTCCAGAGGGTGGAATCCCTGACTGGAAAGAGGTGATAATTTTTGCTACTTTATTCTCTATAATAGTAATTCTTCATTAATTGATATATCAACATTACTTTGTATTTAAATCATATATCTATACTATAGTAGTTTATCACTTAACACGCTAGTTAGTTTATGCTGCAGTCGAAACCTTGTATTACTCCTGATTCCATTTGCTACTTTATTCTCTATAATCAATCAGACACACCAACATTACTTTTTATTTGAACAATATTTCTATATTTTAGTAGTTTTATGCTCTTATAACTATAAGTTAAGATAGTTTATGCTCTAGCAAGAAACGTGTATAACTATTCTACCATTATACCTATCATTGTTTTCTCTTTGTCCACCGCTGAGGTCTCCTTACTTGTACACTTTATATTATACTCAAGGTAATTACGTGATCGATGTTCTTTTATTATTATTATTATTATTATTATTATTATTATTATTATTATTATTATTATTATTATTATTATTATATTAGAGGTAGGTCTGGATTGAATAGAACTACAAAATATGATTTTACGACTGACCCCAAAATTAATTTGACTCTGGCTTAGCTTGTTGACTTCAATGCGTTTCTTTTCTATATTATTTATTCCTTATATATTGTATAGCAATTTGATGTCTTGGTTTGGTGAGAAGTAGTTGAAACCATGGGCTTCGCTGGACAAGATTACTGATGAGATATAATATGATAACCCTTTTTGCTTTAATTGTCCACTTGCTCACGAAAGGTTTTGTGATTTATCAATAAGAATTCCATTTCCTCCATGACGAAAAAGGCTGAACATGACAAAAATCAGTATAATTTTATTCGCTCTAAAGCTACGCAGGGACAGACAGAATCAGAATTGCCATTGTATTCAAGTTGATTGCACTTGGATTTTTTTTCTTCTTAACTGTGAATTTATCGCATGAACATTGTTACGTTTATTGCACTTGATTAAAAAATATCCATTTGGCTCTGTGATCTCTGTACTCTATCAAATAGGGACCTATAAAATGTGTTTTGGCGACGTTTCATATTTAAAGAAATTATTTAGTATATATGGTATAAAATCTTAAATCTCTACAACGATGAGTTTGACATGGTATGAAATACCTGTCTCTCCCCTTCTAATTATATAAAACCGGGCGATTCTATCTAAAACAAAATATTGGAGAACAAGAACTATGTTGATTAGTTAAATAATCTCTATGCTCTTTGAATTTTAAGGTTTGTTGGTTTATTTTCTCAGTAGAAGGATTGTTTTTTATTGCACTGGAAGGTTAAATAGTATGTTTTCTCACTGGAAGATTGTCTAAGCCCTTGTTTGAGCCCCATTATTTGGTAAAAATAGATTTTGGAATAGTGATTTTTTTTGGAGAATGTGTGGTTGAAAAGTTGGAAAAAGTGTTAGGTTTACGTGTAAAATTATTTTATTAAGAGAATATGTGGTTGAAAATGAGTTTGGAGAAAAATATATTATTGAAAAATGGGGCTCAAACAAGGGCTAACTTTGCCTTCTATTTTTCTGATTGAATCTTTGTGTGACCTTTCTCTGCCTGGTTTCATGCGTATGTTTCCCTCTCTATCAAAATCTATGGATATATTGTTTTTCTTTTCTTTGTCACCGAATTTTCTTCATTGAGTTTTTTAAAATAAATTCAGGTTCCGCCTGTGCCAAGCGAATCCCTTCCTGAGAGACCAGGAGAGCCTGACTGTCCCGTAAGTGCGTATTGAAAATTCTGTTCTTTTACATCACTTGGTGGTCTGGATTAACACATTTCTTTTTGTGTGTTAAACACGCTCCAGTATTTTCTGAAGACTCAAAGATGCAAGTTTGGTATTAAGTGCAAATTCAACCACCCAAAAGATAAAATAGTCCCCCTGGTAGGTTTCTTAGCCAAGGTTTAATTCCACTACTTTTAATGGGATGACTTTCCAAGTTGTTGCTTGTAAATTGGCTTCAGGATGCTCCAGATAATGCTGATGTCTCTGCCTTACCTGAGAGGCCCTCAGAGGTTCCATGTGCGGTATGGTCTTTGATTTTTCTTGTGAGTGCATTTTGTTATAGAACTGATTATTAAACTTTATTTGATTGAACCAGTTCTATATAAAGACTGGAAAGTGTAAATTCGGCGCAACCTGCAAATTTCATCACCCCAAAGGTGTTGAAGTGCCATCAGCTGGAGAAGAATCTGCTACTTGGCTGCAGAATGAAATGGTTGGAGATTCAAAGCCGGTGCAGTCACTTTATACCCCAGCATTGTTGCATAACACCAAAGGTCTTCCTATCAGACCGGTAATTTTTATCTTAAGATTGTGCTTATTAATAATATAATCCGTTGATAATATAAATTACTTCTGAAATTTAAATGACCCAATGGGCACCTCAGTGAATGTTCAGTTACTCTTTGCAAGTTTGTCATGATTTTTACAAGTATCTTAGTTTTAGCAGATATTCTATTCATCATCTTCGGGCAAAAGTCACCCTTGCAGCTTCAAATTGCTCCATTTGATTGCTGAAAACTGTAAACTAAAGATTTAATACACACGACATTATAATAGCCATTTTGTAAACTTTCTTCTATGCTGGCCATATATAGCATGAATCTTAAATGTTAATTGTTCAAACTAATCAAAATGTTCATCTCCTTTTATAAATGCTCTCCGAATCCCCATCCTAAGGTAAGGTAAGGTAAAGAGGAGGAAATTTAGTCCAGAAATTGGAATTAACAAAGATATTATCTTTCTCCTGAAAAATGTATGTTATGAATTCAAACGTACTCTTTACTCATCTGCTTACTTTTGTTTCAGGGTGAAGTTGATTGCCCATTTTACCTAAAAACTGGCAGGTCAGTATTTTGTGTAACAACTGGAACATTTATTATCCTAAAAGAGATAAATAGTGAGGGGTGTCTGATTGTTTTGAAATATCTTATTTAATTAATCAGCTGCAAGTATGGCACCACATGCCGGTACAATCATCCTGACAGACATGGTAACTAGGTGTTCACCTTGTTTTGACATTTTTCGGTTGACCTAATGTTTCAAAGATACAACTCTTTTTTTTTTTCGCAGCAATGAACCCTCTGACTGCTGCTATTGCACCTGTTCTAGCTTCTCCTGCACACTTTAGCTTTGGAGCTGTTACTCCAGCTGCCTCTCTCCTTCCAACTTTTGATACTAGGCTGACTCAGACATCGGTAAAGTGGAGATTGTTTATGCTTTCTGCTGGTTCACAATATCCTTATGGTGTATGAAATTGACTAATTGAGATTGTTCAGTGTCTGATATTTTGCGTGCTGTAGTTTGTTTAGATTTTTGATTTGTTTCTTATCGTTTCATTGTTGAATTCATAAATATTTTAAGTTTTTTATGATTTAATTCGGGACTTATGCTGTCCCTGTTAAGCTACGTTTATGATATGCACAGAACCATCTTGTGATAAAAAAAATGCAAAGATTATATTTGATTTGCAAAGTCATGTTACTTGTGTCAGTGTGTGTCTGATATTGGCATATTGCTTCTACTAGCTTTTGAATGTTTATTTGGTTTTGTGCTTGATAGAAAGTGCAATTTTTATATTTTGAAGTTCTACTCATGAATGTTTATTTCTTTGCCTTCTGCAGATTGGATTGACCCCGAGTATTTACCCACAACGACCTGGACAGCCAGAATGTGATGTGCGTGCCCACTCTATTTTCATTTAGTTCAAGAACATCTACTTTAAGAGTAATTTATCTGGCAGTAGTATGATTTTGCCTTTGGATTTTTATGTGTGGATCTTATTGTCTATGTTTTGGTCTTACAATGGACGTGTCAGCCTCTACTACTTAATCTAAAGAGAAATATATGTCCATTTTGAAGTGATGATGCCATTGAATGAGCAATTTTGCAATGAAGTTTCCTTAGATATTTGTCTTTACTATTTCAGTCACGTATTGTCTTTCACAGTTTAGGTCCAATAAATGCTGTCAAGAGCCTGTGTATATGTTCTATAAACCTCCTTGCTAGTGGAGCACTTTGAACGAGCATTAACTTAAATACTTATCCTTTTGAAGCTGAATGTTCACTTTTATGTATCCACACGTTCATTTTTCTTATCCTGATGCCTTTTTTTTTTCCTGTTCAGTACTACATGAAAAATGGGGTTTGCAAGTTTGGCGAAAACTGTAGGTTTCACCATCCTATTGATCGATCAGCACCTACAGCATCAGTAAAAGAATCTGTGCAGCAAAATGTCAAACTCACTCTTGCTGGCCTACCAAGGAGAGAGGTATCTTCAGCCTTTTATGGTAACTTAATTACAGAACCTTTTAGTTTGTACTCGGAAATGCAGTTGATGTTCAAAGCAAACAGTAGTTCGCAACTTTTTATCATCTCTTAAACGTGAATGCAGTTATTTAGATCCTATATTGCCTACTTTTAATAATTCAGTTCGTGAACACGTTTTGCCTCGATGAATGAGGTTGTATCTTGGAACAAAGTAGTAAATGTTGTCTGCTCTAAAAATAGATCAATGTTGAATTAATAAATTTGCTTGAAGTGGCGGTGTGCATGAATTGATTCAGTTTGTATTTGTGCTTCAATTTTTAATTTGAGGGGTTAGTGGGTATTCAATTACGATCTGGATTGTCCAAATGCTGCTAGTTTTTGCGTGAGGTGGATGAAACTGGATAGTAAGTGAAATTTAGTTTCTCCTCCTCGTTGTTGCTCTTTTTGAAGCAATTATCATTATTGTATGTTGGAACAGTTTGCTAATAGTTAATAAGTAAATATTAGCTTCTTGTAACTTTACCTGAAACATTTACGCTGTTACATATTTTGAGAACTTCCCACATCAGTGGTGGCGGTCTTACATTTCTAATTTGATTTGCTAATATTCACATCTCGAGTCTCTTCTGTAGTTGGGGTATTTGTGTCGGGCTATTTATATAATTGCAGAACAACTGCTATGTTGATTGTGTTTTGTAGGGTGCCATACATTGCCCATATTATATGAAGACTGGGACATGCAAGTATGGAGCAACATGCAAGTTTGACCACCCACCTCCTGGAGAGGTCATGGCAATGGTAACATCACAAGGAGCATCGGCTTCTGCTGGAGAGGAAGTGAAAGAGAATGGAGAGGAGGCTTAAGCTATTGAACTGCAGCAATAGAGTTTTGCTTAAATGAGCGAAAATATTTTCTCCTGGGTTCTTTTTCCCTGTCCTCCTCTTGGCTGTATCCTGGACATTGTGTTTCGTAAACTATTTCTTGGAAAATCCAGTATGCTGTTCGGCATGGTTTTTGATTAGTGACAATTTAGTTGTGAAAAAAAAAAGTTTACTTGCTCAATTGACATTAGGTTTGTTTGAACCGTGCTGGGATTTTGCATTTGGAAATATTTTAATGATATATGCTCTTGTATATGTTGTAGGCTATTATAAGGGATTTAGAGTGTGTTTTTTAGAGATTAAAATTGAAAAAATAGCCGTTATTGTTGACTTTTATTAGACAAGTGAGACCAAACGGCTATATTTTCAAGTTTAATTGGATTAAAATTTCTACCAAACATGCTCTTAAATGGGACGAGCCGACCTGAGTCACTCGGCTCACTCAACCAAAGTCTGGCCTTGCAGCTCCCGTCACCAAGGGCAATCCTTTGAGAGACTTTGGTTGAGCTGGCTTGGCTCGGCTCGCCCCACCAGGGTGTGGCTAAGCTTGCGAGCTGAGAGCATTTTACTCATTATGGCAAGCTAGTTTGCACACGAATCAACTTGTGTGAGCTGATCGAAATTGCTATTCGGCTTGCTATTAAGGCTAGACAAGTTGACGAGCAGTTTTTCCTACTCAACACCTCTTAGGCTATTCTACTTGACATGTGAAAAGGTGGAATTTGCTGTGTAGTGGCATTTTCTTGTTTTGCATTCGTTTTTTGGTGGAGAGAATGTGAAGTGGCAAGACGACTGAAAATGTTTCCAGAGGGTTATTGTTGCAAATCTAGAGCATCACTCGACATGAATTGGGCCTATTTTATAGCAGGATTCGGTTACCCTTGCTGGATTGAGGGGATGCGGGGCTTGCATCCTTCAAGAGACATGATCAAGTGTGCCACATACTCGATCTCATAGATACTCAAAAGGATTACACTTGATGAGGAGGTAATAAAGCAGAGCTAACAAAGGGGGGACCAATGAGCTTTTTAAGAAGGGCTTTTGAAACTTGATTTGTCGCAACAAGAGGTTATGTTTCCACCTTTGCAAGTATGGATCGTTTCTCGAGTGTTATGATCCTCTGCTCGATAGTGGCACAAGGCTCATCTTTTGCGCTAAGGCCAGCATCTCATCACATCTTTCATCCACTAGTATTTCTCATCTTTCATCTTAACTGCTTCGAGCTCTCCTCCAGAAAGTGTAAAAATGTAACCTGCTGCGCCTTTATTTCACATAGCACTTGATTTTAAGTGATAAAAGATTTTATTATTCACTAATCGTCTGGACTTTAAGCCTCTATTTGGTATCTATTAAGAAGAGTTTTTTTGAAAAAGAAGAGTTTTGATTTAGTGAATTTTTAGAGAACGTGTGGTTAAAAAGTAAAAAAATATTTTGGATGTATGTGTAAATTATTTTATTATATGAATGTGTTGTTGAAAATAAGTTCGACGAAAAATAAGTTTTGAAAAAACTGGATAACAAAGTTTCAAATTGTAACGAAAGCCCGCTATTGTAATTTATGCTACAAAGCCGCTGTGACGTGGCATCACCAGAGCTACGAATTTTTCCATGGTTGTATTTATGAGGATAATTCAATTCATTTCATTTCTTCTTGTGAATTTCCCGATACGAAGAGGAGAAAATAGGCGTTTGATTTTCTGCTATGTTGAGCAAAATGATAGGTGTAGAATCCCAAGCTCAGTTACCAGCAACCTTCAATCAAGCTCAAGTTTTCTCATCTGCAAGTAGCATAATTATCAGTAGAAAAATTAGTTACTCCAATCGGAACAAGAATCAGAATCACAATTTTTGCCGTTTCACGTTAAGACCTCATTATGCTTCATTTTTTACAAGGAAAAATTCTAATCCCACTTCATTTACAGCTTTTGATAGTAATTCTTCTCTCGACTCCTCGCAACCAGCTCCCGACTCTAAACCAAATCAGGTTCGTTCTCTAATTTTGATTCTACAGCTCCTAATAGAATTTTTGCTATTTCTGTTTCGGGTAATTCTTGAAAATGTGTGTTTTTATGGTCTTAGGAGGAGGATGCTCCAAGAAAGGTTCCAGATGTTCAAACGCTGGTGAGGAGGTTCTGGAAAGTGGCTGCTCCATATTGGTTCTCGGATGACAAAACCCAGGCGAGATGGCAGCTAGCTACTGTTTTTGCTCTTACTTTAGGAACCACTGGGATTAGTGTTACCTTCAATTTTCTTGGCCGTGACTTTTATAATGCCCTTGCCAGTATGCTTCTTAACCATACTTTTATGTTATTTTTATATTGGGGGCGATAACATGTTTCCAGCAGAATGATGGTGAACTTTTTTGTTTTTGTTGATTTGTGGAAGACAAGGATCAAGAACAGTTTACCACACAACTGTTGTACTACCTTGCTGGTTTTGCTGGTGGAATTCCGGTGAGCACATTGCTCCGCTTTCTTAGGTATTCCTCGCGATAGTCTTTTCAGCATTTTTGAGCAGATGTGGCAAATGCCCCAGGGGAGAATTCAGTTACAATCCTTAGAATCATATCAAAATCCAGTCTTTGGAGTTTCTGTTTGCTGGAAGCTTATTCACTGCATCCCATTTGCATGAGAAATCACTTGTAAAGCCCATGGAATATTCAATTCGTCCGTCTGTCAACACTGAACAATATACTGGCTCTTTTGATCATTGCCTTTTCTAAATTCCTGATTCATAGTCTTGGACTCAGTTTGTCGTCCTGGTATTTTCCCTATGGTACCATGGGTACTAGACTGTAGTATGGAAAGGCAAATACAAAAGTAACTGGGACAGAAAAAAACTCCCTTCCCTATCCTCTCTTATCAAAATAAAATACTAGGAATTATTTCCCTCATATTAGTAAAAGTAATAGAGATTGAAAATGTAAATGTAAATGTTTGAATTGGAAGGAAAAAAAACCATCCCTTAGGAACTCTTGTCTTTCCATTTTTTTAAAATTGTAACTGGACAGGGGTAAAGGTTTTAGTGATACATTGGTTCATTTTCTTCACTGAATACTATATGCTAAAGGACTCTACATGGTCATTTCAGTCAAGCAATACTTCTACACCTGTTTTTAATATGATTATGTTGTTCATTTCTGTTGATTTTATGAACAAATCTCATTCTTGCTATTGTCTTTCAGGTATTTGTTCTGAGAGATTATGCAAAAGATACTCTTTCTTTGCGATGGAGATCTTGGATGACAAGCTATTACATGGATCGCTATCTAAAGAATCGGACATTTTACAAAATACAATCCCAATCAATTATTGATAACCCTGATCAACGGATTGTTGATGATTTAAGTTCCTTCACGGGAACGGCTCTTGCGTTTTCATTGACACTCTTCAATGCTACTGTGGACTTGATATCTTTCAGTAATATCTTATATGGTATTTATCCACCTCTTTTTATTGTCCTTCTGGCATACTCACTAGGCGGAACAGCAATCAGTGTCTTCCTTGGGAGGGTAATTTTTTATTTTTGAAAAGTAATGTGCTCATTATAAGTACTTCTTGTATGTGCTAGCAATTGATTTTTTATGGTAGGAGAGATGTTTCCTCTTGATAATGTAAGCTGTTTACCATCAGGGATTGGTGACTCTGAACTTCTTGCAAGAGAAAAAAGAAGCCGATTTCCGTTATGGACTAGTGCGTGTTAGGGAAAATGCTGAATCGATTGCATTTTACGGTGGTGAGGAAAATGAGATGCAACTCCTGCTGCAGCGGTTCAGAAGCGCATTTGAAAATCTCACCGTATGGAAACTTTTCGACTACTTCATTTGGCTTTGAAATTTCATTTTCTTTATGACCAGCACCTCTTTGCCTAATACTTGAGGCTTAATTATGTTGTCTTCTGACTTCATATGTTTAGAAATGGGATATTTCATTTCTTTCTTATTATGCTTCATTTTTCTCCATCTTTAACTTTACAGAAATTGTTGATATCTTCCAGAAATCTGGAGTTCTTCACCAGTGGCTACCGATACTTGATCCAGATTCTTCCTGCTGCAGTTGTTGCACCCATGTATTTCTCCGGAAAAATTGAATTTGGAGTAATCAATCAGTCTGTATCTGCTTTTAATCACATTCTCGGAGATTTTTCTCTCATCGTGTACCAATTTCAGGCTATAAGTGCATTTTCTGCTGTCATTGACCGACTAGGTATACTGTCTTCTCTGTGGGAAACATGCTCAGTTTGTTTTGAATATATTGAAGTAAAATAAGTTGTTAGGATAAATTGCAAATCATATAATATTCACTCAGAAACATCATGGCATGATCAATGTCTTGAGAACTTTTCCTTTGTGTGGGGGGAACTTAGTGAGAAAATAATTTTCCAGATTCCAATTGAGTAAAAGTTTGATCGACTGACATAGCATCCAACCCTCTGTCAAATTGGCATTATGTGGAGGAGCATCTCTTAAAGACTTCCAATCTAACTTTTTCTTTACACGGAATTTTTTTTGCAAAATGAGTAGCCTATGCAACTTAATACTACTCTTGAGTATATCATTTTTCCATATCTTGAAGATTTTATGAAAGAGTTGAGAGATCTGTATCTTCTCAAACTTGATATCTTTAAGACCCCATTTGTGATTGAAAGAAGGAAGAGTATTATCCTGGTTGCATATCTCTAAAAATGATGCTGGCTTCAGCTGCATTTTTATCGCCAGTGCTGTCATTAGAAGCTACTGGGCAGGCACGACCAATAAACCGAGAAACATTTAGAGGGAAAGCACTTGGTCCATCTGACGGTCAACAACTTAACTAGAACCTCAAGTTATCCAAATGGACATTCTTTGATTTAACTTTGATGATGAAGTGCATTTAGGTGGATTTATTGACCTAGTCAATTTTGTTGGATATTGTGAGTTGTAAGAACCATTTGTGATAGGTTGAAGTCAGCGTGAATGCACAAAACAGAGGGTTGAACCTTATCGATTAATGAATTTATTTCTATCATTGCGTTCTATGTGATTTAGCTTTTTCAAAAATATGGGAGTTAGAACATCAGATGACATCTTTTTAGAACTAGTTGTCACCTTTTTTTGATAAAAGCTCGACCACGTTCAAATTGGTGATTTGATATGGTTGACTGCCACCTAAAACTTTTTGGCAATCCATTGCTAGACGGGAGTTGATAAAAATTTTCAGTCTTTAACTTCATGGGAAATACCTAAAATTTATCGTGCTTGTTGTACATGTTGCCATCTCAGTGGTTTTTCCTGTTTCCCATTGGTCCGAATCAGTGTGCTTGCTTTTAAAATTTCATGCCAGTTATAAACTTCCAAGTATATTTTTTTATCAGTTCATACATTTCAAAATGTGGCATACAAAGTATGGTTTGAAAGCCATGTTTAGTCGGCACTAGTAAATGATATTTAACTTGAATTATATTTTCCACGGATTATTTTGCTTGCAAGTGAAGTTCTAATTTCTTCAATAAACTTGCTGATTTGATCATGCAATGTTTTGACGTGCAAGCATAAATTTTGACACCTTTCAAATTTGCAGGTGAATTTGATGATGTATTAAGTAGTGACACCAGAAATGATGGCGAATCCATGGAAGAAATTGAGCGTGATTACTGCAGTACAAACAGTTTTAGTGCATTGAAGTCTAATGGATCTGTGCCCCTTACTGGAAGTGTGAAATTACTAAATATTGAGCATTTGATTCTATTAACTCCAAGCAAGGCAACTCTTATCAGGGACTTGTCATTGGAGATTTATGAGAAGGAGAACCTGCTGGTTAGATTCTATTTATATTTTTATCTTGTATATATCATCTTGTGATGTTAAATAAATGAAAGAATTGATTGACTGCTGGTGTATAGCTGCATTAACAGGTTACAGGGCCAAGTGGAAGTGGTAAGACTTCATTATTGAGAGCTATAGCTGGCCTCTGGAATTTTGGACAGGGAACAATCACATTCTACGACAAAAATGCAAGGAGTCCCGAGCCATGTGTTTCCACAGGCATGGCTTCTGGTGAAGTAACTTCTGCAAGTGAGACCAGTCCAGATCACAATAGACAGAGAGAGAGAAATTCGAGTGTACTTTTCCTTCCTCAAAAACCATACATGGTTTTAGGGACTCTTCGTCAACAATTGCTTTATCCTTACTGGAGCGAAGATCCGACTTTTGTGTCAGACAGTAATAAACCAACTGGTATGACATATTTTGATCTTGTTACCACGTATCTAATATTTTCTCTCACAACATGTCTGAAACAAGATTTATTACCAGTCAAAGCTTGTTGTAATTGTAGAGAAACTCATCCATACAATTACTTGGCAATCACTTTGGTTTGTGCTTATACGTTATTGCATATGCCATGCTTTTAATCAATGGACAAGTAATAAAAAATATATCAATTCTATAACTGAATTTTAGGGGTTTATATTCGATATAAATAACATGGATTATTGTTTTACTATTATTTATTTATTTATTTATTTATTTGTTTCATTCTTATTAATGTTTATGTTAATAATCTTGTTTCCTCTTTTGTTGTTTGATCAAACATCAAACATCAAAATTTGAAATTATTTTATTTTAATTGTTGTCAACTTTCAGAAGAACTGTGTTTGAGAGAGATTGGGAGCGTGTCTATTTAATGAAAAATATGCACTGGATTGTAACTTATGAAAAAGAAGAAATATGTTAAAAACATGGAAAAAAATTTGAATTGCACTGAAGTAATAGCTAATAACTAAGGGCCCATTTGACATGACTTTTGAAATGTCAAAAGGAGCTTTTGAGACCCAAAAGCAGCTTTTGGACCCGTTTGACTACTTTTATGAAAGTGTTTTTAGAAGGGCTTTTTGAGGAAGTTGGTCCAATGTGACTTCCTCTAAAATCACTTCTGAAATAAGAAGTGCTTTTAAAAATTAGTTTTCGAATAAAAATTAAAGTAACTTCCTCAAAAAGCTCTTCTACAGGAAGCAAAAGCAAAAGCTAAAACAAAAGTCATGTTAAACGTGCCCTAAGTGAATGTTTCAATTGAAATGAATGCATCATCACTTGCTCGAATCTTCATAGCACATACTTTTTAAATCTTGGAAGACTCTCTGTCAGGTGCCTTTTTGGCGGCTTGAATGATGAATGGGTGTCGGTGATTCATTCCTCACATTGACGTGAATTACCTAGCCTGTTGTCATTCTTCTGGGAAATAGATCATTCTGAAATGTAGATTTGAACCTCGTAATCTGAGTTGGATCCACATCTTAAGTTCATCATCTGGGGTGTGCGAATCATGTATATGTGGGTGTGGGCCATGTAGCTATCAATATCTTATTTATTTTTCATATTTGGATTATTTTTTGCTATCTTTAGTACTGGTGTTGTCTTTGAAATGACTCACAAACCCCCTTCTGCGGATAAGTTGAGGACAAGGATGTTGGTGGAGGAGGATTAATTGACAATTTGCTCAAACAGAGGTTTGAAGTAATTTGTTGTTACCCTCTGTAACACGAGGATTTGATTGACGAGAAATAGTGATGGTGGATTTATCGACATTTTAACTTCTATTTTTGTTTACTATATCTGATTGTGACGAGAGGATACAATGTATGAAATTATACCATCAGAAGGTGTACAAAGGGTGAATTTTCTAGAAGCTTAGGGTATGTTATCTTCGTATTTCAGTTTTTAGTTTTGAGTTTTGAATTCATTTTGGGTTTTGTGTTTTGAGTGTCCATTTTGAGATTGCTGAAAACGCATTATTTTTGGCATTTAAAAAAAAAAATTTCAAAAATAAAAAAATGGAGCTTTTGCTTGGTTTTAATTGAAAACAGCCAAAACGACTTTTTTGGCGTTTTCCGTTTTCTTTGTAAATTTTAAATTCGTTTTTAAAAATTCGTTTTTGAAAATGGGTAAGTAAACGTGTTTTCACTGTTTTCGAAAACTGAAAATGGCCTGAAAACAGCAAAGAGAACAGACCCTTAACAACTAAAGAGGTATGTGTAAATTAGGCAATCCTCCTAAGCCATAAAATGGTGTAGGCAAAATTTGACTTGGCTTTGTTAATGGGGTATTTAGCTCCCCTAGGAGCTCTCTTATTTCCATAATCCCACAAGCAGAAGAAACAAAAGTTGCTGAAGAAAGGTTATTGCCTTCCGTGTATTTTGTCTATGGAGTTTTTATTAATGTTAATAAAGATTGCCCACCCTGATGCAAGGTTTTGAGAACTAGTGCTAGAAAACAATTCTTGAATAATATTTCCAAAAAAACAAAAAAAAGAAAAGAAAAGAAAAGAAAAATAACTAGTGACATGATTTATCCTTTTGCACATGACAGATTATTGTTCAACTGCAGCTTTGTATGACAGTAAACTATGAAATTGAATTGGGTCATACAGATTATAGACAAGTTCTTATAGTAGTCTTAAGAGTTGATGTGCCTCACTGCATCCCGACTTGCTGAATAATGGGTCGCGAACTTTTGCAATTTAGAGACTTCATATGCAAAATGTTTCTTCTATTGTGAATGGTTTGTGGCATATGAATCTTACTGATGCATGTGCTGTAGCTTTAGTTCTGGAATTATCAAGACATTGATTTTACAGGGTCACTGCCTTTTCTGATGCCTGAACCAATTAAAGCACACACGGATACAAGGCCATCGAAGCCAACAACTAATGATTTAACTCAAGTCCTGGAAGATGTTCGACTTGGCTATATATTATCACGTTTTGATCTGGATTCTACGTATGAATGGTCTAGTGTTCTTTCCCTTGGTGAGCAGCAACGTCTAGCATTTGCACGTTTATTGCTTTCTAAACCAAACTTGGTTCTGTTGGATGAATCTACCAGTGCTTTAGATGAAGCCAATGAGGTAACTAATATGGATCTCTTTTTATTATACGCTTTGACCGAGTTCCATGGTGCATATGTTCCTATACACTCTCTTTATATTCAGACTATTTTATTAATCAAATCGACAATTACAATCATATACTTCTTGAACACTTCTTGTGACCTACGTCCTACTGTAACCCAGTGCAATTAGTTTCTTTGTTTGGACTTTCATGAGGTCCAAACATTAATATGTGCATTATATGGAGTTCCCATGTTAATGGTTCAACTCATAAGCCACATGGCTGTAAAATTATGAGTAATTAGTTGCTTGGTTGAATTATCCCTATGAAAATCTGTTCTTGAGACTACCATAGGCGTTTGTCATTATATTAATTTATTCTTTTCAAAAAATTACAAATTTCACAAGAAGTGCGATCACGAATCTTTTGCACTGCAAGAGTTATTTCTACAGCACTTGCAAAGGAAAACACATCACTTAATTTGTTACTGGCCACATTCCTCTTTCTTACTGGTGCAGTTATTCATCTATCGAGAGTAGCATCTATTTATTAGCTGGAAATCTCTCTTTTATGTAATTTATTTGCAATTCTCTTTCTTTGCTCTCTACGGATGATCTGGGACATCTGTTGCTTTATATATCTAACACACATAACTTTGTGTTTCCAGGCACATTTATATAAGCTAATTGAATTTGCGGGGATCACGTACATAAGTATTGGCCATCGAAGAACCCTCTATGAATATCATAAGAAAGTCTTACATATATCGACAATGGACCCAACCACTTTGCAACGCAATTGGAACATCGAGCCCATCAATAGGGACTTCACTTACAATCTATCTAAGCAGTAGTTACAAGCTTTCAAGGGATGTGGTATGTTCCTTTTGCTCTGTTGCTTAGAATAGTTTTATTATGGACGACGAATGATACAAATTTCCAGATTTCATGTTCCATATTGACTCAGATATCATTAATGTGGGATTTAATCGGGTATCATACACGGATACTGTAATTTAATAGATATAGAATATTGAAAGCCAACTAGTGCATTTATTTCTATGAGCCAAGCAAGCTTTTTTAATGTGTCTGGATACAATTATTAAGATTTTAATGTATATCGTTGTACAATATTGTCTAGTGTTATCTAGCCCATCTTACCAAACATGCTAAAAATGGTGGTAAAATGCTCGGATTGAAAGAAGGGAAATAGGAATGACTAGCTAGGAGGGGAAGTGGAGGGATTTTTCCCCAGAAGTTGTAAAGTCCTTTCATGTTCCCCTCAAATAGAATGAGATGCTCGTTTGGTTTGGCTAAAAATCAGATCTTTAGTCGATATTAATAAAATTGATGAAATGTATGGTTGAAAAATTGATAGAAGTTGTAGGTTTCATATAATATGTAGTTAAAGTTAATTGTTAATTTAGATTTAGATTTTTACCAACTTTTTTAGTTAAACCAAACATGAGCATAAAATTAAGTATTCTTAAAATATGTAAAACGTAATATTTTGAATCACAATGTAAATTTCTAGTTTTGGGAGTCAAAGAATAGGAGAATCTGTTCCTGAATACATGCATTAACTTTTCTCTCTTGAAAATTAGAAGGTAGATTGATTTGTGGGATCTCTCAAATTCAACATCACCAATTGCTATGCTAGCATTGAATTCAAATCATTATAGAGTTGCACAAAAACATATGCAGTAAATGTCATTAATCTGCGTGTTTGACCAGAAATTAGGCATGTACAGTATATATAGGATCAGTTTGTTAAGCTTTTGGAAAAGTCAGAATATATTTTTGAGATTTATGAGTTGCTTTTCACGTTTGAATAATTTTTTTTAAAGTGCTTTGTTCGATTAGAGGAAATTTTAGAGGGAGCTGATTTAAGGGCTCGCCTCGTAAGGCTTTTGTTTTTGCTAGTACTTCTTGTAGAAACGTTTTTTAAGAAAATTATCTCAAGTCAACTTTCTCTAATCAGACAAGTCATTTTTAAAAAAATTATTCAAACATGTTTAAAAGTAATTTTTTAATTTTAAAAGTAGTTTTTGGCTTTTAGGATAGCTTTTTCGCCAAGCACTTTTACAATAAGTAAAAAGTAAAAAAATGAAGATCTGTCAAACATGTCCATACTGCATTTGCATGGCACCGAAGGAAGAGCAAAAGGAAGGTTGGGTGCTTGTGGGGCGAGGCCACCCGGCCTCGAATGAGAGGGGGCTTAGCTCCGGATCCTCTCTACTTGCAGAAATGAATGGATCAGAAGGGGGTTTGGTTCTCTCTATTTCCGGGCCGGGTGGGAGGTGAAGGCCGCAAGAGAAGATTGTGCTCAAGTGTGTGTGAAAGAGGTAACGTAGGAATCCGTTTGGCTCTGAAATAAAAGGCTGGCAAGCTGCTAATAGATTTGTTATAAATTAAGGCAATCGAGGCATTGAATTGCGTCCATTTTCCTTCGATCGGAACATGTACATGTCACGGACTTTAAGGAGTTTGCTTTATTTTTCATGCACCTCTCATGTGCCTAATCCCCTATTCTTTTGCCTATTTCTTTCTGCCTATGTAACAAATTTTTGTACCAAAGGAGGAAAGAAATATAAGAAAAAATCGATTATGGAGCATTTTTTTGATAGAAAATTATATTATAGTACAGTCAAACGTCGAGTAAGCAAGCGGACGTGTAGATAGGCTGAATTGCACAACGCTTGCCTTTAGCTTCCATCATCTCCAAAGCTTTCCTCATCAATTCCGCTCGCTTTCCAGCCGTTTGCCAAATATATCGCGGTTTTGCCACGTCTTACGCAGTCCCAAATCATTTCCACAGAAACGCACGTCGTTGATCTCCCGTAAATAACAACGTATCGTTCGAGCAGGCCTTTTCTGAGACCACGAGAAATGGTCGACTGCCTGCGCCAGGTGTATGTACAACTTTTAATAAGCCTTCAACAACTTGGAGAAGTCAAGGAAAATGTCATGTGCCTTTCCTGTTCAAGAGGAAAACATAAGATGGAAATGGCTTGGGATATTCTTCCTTGGCGTAATTCACTTTTTTTTAGACATGAAATGAATTTTTAAATCAATGTCACGATGATGTAATGCTGCTCAAGATTTATTTAGCACATGTTGTTTAATTGGAATTCTTATTTTGTGCACAGAAAGTGTGGAAGTCGATATATAAGCGCAGAAATAAAAATTATGACTTTCAGTGATGTCGCACTCGATTAATCTAATGGGATAATGGTACGATGCAGGGCCGAACCTGTGATTTTCGGGGCCCGAGGCGAATTCCATATATTAGGCCCCCCAAAATCAACGTAAATGCAAAATTTAACAGTGTATTATGCAACATATTGTTAACTTAAAACGTAACAGTAAAACAACAGACAAATATATTATACAAAAGATTTATATTATAAAATAACAAAACCTGCAATGTTTTAAACAATAAGTTAAATACTATTCGCCTTACTGTTTTAGATGTAAAAACATTAATCAAATCTGAATAATTTAGCATGTGCAATTGATTATACAAGCCGACAAGGCTTCAAACATTTCCAATATATTCAATAATAATTTAGGGCAAGCCATCGCTTACCCAAGAAGTAGAATTTCAAGAAAAATTATGAAATCATAGTATCACACCCTTGAGAATTCCACGGTCACAACTCACATGCCTGAAATAAATATTTAACATCAACCACCAACATTTGAGATGTGACACTTACGACTATTTCTTACCAAAAAGCTCTAGGCCTTTCACAGTAGTGATACATTTCCATTTGTTTCTAGTCATCTTTTCAATAATAACTTCCTGCTTCTCCTGCAAAACAATTCATAATATGTTTAGTGCACTCAAAATCGAACCCTTCATAAGAGAAATGTAACACAAAAAATGCAGACAACATCAATGATTAATGGCCCTGGGTTCAAAATTCTTGACAGCAACTTATGTTCGGTTGTGCTTTAAAGGGTCTTTATTTTGACGCAACACCTTTGATGCTGTCTAAAAAAGCACAACCCAAACAAGCTTAGAACGAAAATATAAGTATGCAGCAGTACTATTGAGAAATAATATGCATCTCTTAAGGGGAGGATACAGGAAACACAAGGACAACAAACCTTTTCAATTTAAACCAACGAGTTCCTTGATTCATCAGTAAGGATCTTAACACTAGCATATAAAATTTGTATAATTCACTGTCTCCTGAATTGCAATGGGAAAGGCTTTGTTCATAAAATTCTATACTAATTACACAAGCAAACTATTAAGAAAATTATATGAAAATCAAACATTTATTTTCAGTTAAAAACTCTGCAAAATCTTCATAGTATAGCAAAATTATCTCTCTTGTTTATAACTACTAGTGTACGCACGTGCGATGCACGTGCTGCAGTTTAGTTGGGTATTTAATAGCGTGTTCACAAAGACTCTTACGTGAGGGACATTCTTTGGTGAGATGGGATAACATGGTCTCCTTAATCATCTCAAGAGAGATTACCTCTAAAAAGAAACAATTGATAAATAATGAATTTCACCCATACTAATGTTTCCATAAAGCAATAATCTTTATTAAAAAAAAAAGGCCAAACAGCTCTAAACAAAATTATAAGAATAAGGATGTTGGACTACATAATGCACAGGTTATCATATAAACTTAGATGAGAAAAATGGTGTCAAGTCTATCAAAATAACAAATGGATATTACTATTCTAAAACACAACAAACGGACATTATTGTGGCCACCAGCACCAGAATCCCAAGCCAAGTAACTTTATATCAGAAGTTCATACCAATAGAATGAACATCTACAGCCTCTAGACTTAACCTTAAAATAACTATTGTTTCTCTATACAACAAATTAAAACTTATTCCTCTACCCTATCATTTCTTGATTGGGCTTGTATCCTTGTAGCACATGCACTTGGCCATGAGAAAACCTAATAACATCATTTGCCAACTGCTCAACTTTTCATTATTCCATAGATAGATAGCTTGCGACAATATTAGTGCTGGAGCTTTTAAGACATAAGAAATCGACAAC